>VUQG01001511.1:6111-16530 GCA_015106755.1 Etia nguti | reverse complement strand
TCTTCAGACAGAATTAGGTGTGATTCAGCTGTGTTTGGATCCAGAATCACAGGAGTGTAGGAGACCATCTCCTTTATCTTGTTCCAGATGTTGTAGGTCAGGTTGCCCAGGTGTTTAGACACATCCATCAGAGCTCCTGAGTCCAGCTGTGGATCATCCAACAGGGGGCGCTGCTTGACTCTGATCACTGAAACCTTGTAGTTCTGGAGGAATGAGACGTCTTCAGCTCTCAGTTCCTCCTCTGTGGCTCTGATTGTTTCAGAAAGAGTTTCTATTTTTCTGTTCAGATCCTCAGTCTTCTCCTTCATCATCTGACTCTTCTGTTTCTCTTCTGTCCTCAGAGCAGTGATCCTGGCGTTTTCTTCCTTTTGTAGAAATTGACGAAGCTCCTCATTAATTTGCTCTTCTGTCCGCTGGGCCTTGACCTTAATGGTTTCTGCTATTTGGTCAAACTCTCTTTTAGTGTTTTCAGTGATCATCTTTAACTCCTTTAAGGGCACCAGTAATTCCTTCAGTTGTTTTCTGTGACCGTGTGCAGCTTCGTCAATGGGTCTGAATCTGTGGATTTTGTGTGCTACTGAATCTCGGCAGACGACACACACCGGCTGCTGATGATCCAAACAGAAGAGTTTGAGTTTCTCAGAGTGCAGACTGCAGAGAGCCTCAGACTTTGAAGAAGCTTTTAGAGCTTTCTTAATTAAGAAGGCCTCACACAGGTTCTTTAACACCAAGTTACGGGGCGGATCATTCAGTAAAGGAGTCTTCTTACAAATCGGGCAGGTTTTTATTTCTCTTTCTGTCCACCACAGCTGCAGACAGTTATTACAGAAGCTGTGGCTGGATGACAGGATGACAGGATCTCTGAAGATGTCGTGGCAGACGGGACAGGAGAGATCCTTTTCAGACTGAGAAGACATTTTGCTTGGGATTGAAAAACACAAAACAAGACACATGTAAACATCCCAAAAGTGAAGACAGTTCTTTTTTTTGTTTAAAATTTGTTTGTTTTTTATTTTGTTTGTTTTTTTAAGTTGGAAATATTTGTTATTATATACACAATTTATTAACTTAGTGATTAATAAATTTATTAACTTAGTGATTACAACCAACAACATCATTTAACTCGAATATTTTAGTTATCTAGCACATGCTTTGCTGGATTTTTTTTCTTTTTAAATTACTCTATAGCAGTATGAATTACCAGGATAAATTCCATCAATTTAGACTGGTAAAAGTAATATGCCCTCTCAAATAATAATTAATAAATTGTTATTTCGTCACTCATCCAAGTGACTTGGATGAGTGACGAAATGTTTCTCCCACTGAAAACGCTACGTCCAGATGAACAGAATCAACCTTTTGGGATCTACTTACCTGGATGATTGAGCATGCATCAAGACATTATTCTTTCTTATTTATTCAATTTTTTAAAAGAGAGCCTCACTCTTCACTCCTTTTTGTGCTTCACAGTGAAGTCAATAATACAGTAAGTTTTTTTTTTTTTACTAACATCTAACATCTATAAACATTATAAAAAAAACTAGAAAATTGGTGCCTATAAACATTACAGGATCCTCAGTCTGTTTGGGTCTGACTCTGTCCTGCAACTTAGTAAAAGAAACGTGAAAATTAGAATAGTAACAGAAGTATTAAAATATTTTGATTGTTTGGGTTTACAGTGTGGATGAACAATGGAAATGGTGCACTGATGAACTGTTTCATGAAACTTACTTCCACTTCAGCTGTATTTTCTTTAAAGCTCCCTCTGTTTCAGTGTTCCCAGCTTTCTTCACCCAGCAGCTGTAATTCCTCTGGCTGTGTCTGCTTTGATGGTCAGTTTTAACGCATTGCTCACAAAATAAAGCTGTCATGTGATTTATGTCCACATCGAAAGAGGAAGACAAATAGCAAGGAACAATTCCCTATATCTACATATTTTTTTGCCATTCAACGCAGTTTCACTTTAGCCATTCATTCTCACCAAACACTGTGATTAATTTATTAAAAAGTGATATTTTTTTTTTATGTATTACAAAGTATTTTCCGACAGATTCTAATGTATCATATGAAACGAGAGCTTTCCAGATTCTGTCGTTGCCTCTGACAGCCTTTGAGGACACTCCCATGTAAGGATAAGTCCTTTTAAAAAAAAAAAAATCTAAGCAATATGAGGCCTGTGGTTACTTATGAGTGCTTCTCTTTAGCTCCCAACCTCAAGGTTAAGAAGTAATAGGTCAAAAGTGCAGTCCACTAATCACTACCTTTAACAGAGTCCCAGCTCCCTCCACAAGATTAAAGCAAACTCCATATAAAGACAAGAAAGCAAACACTGATATGGCTTCAGATAGGATTCAGACAGTGTACTGAGCTGATAGTGTCACGGCGGGGTATGCCGGTGTATTAGTGGAAAGGACCCAAAAGCAGAACACAGGAGGAGACGGTACTGATCTTTAAACTAAGGGCGAGCCTTTATTAGGGCTGATGACCAGAGGGCAAAACAAAACAACATTAACAGAGGCGAGGGCTAAACTAAACCTAAACATGAAACACTAGAAATGACTATGACAGCTATGAACAAGACTTTATGCAGGAGCATGAAAGAACTATGAAACACATACATGAATTAGCAACATGAACATGACCTGCACAGAATCCTGAAACTTCTCAACCTGATATGACATGAGGGATGGAACACAGACGACGTGACGAGGAACAAATGGAGACACACAGACTAAATACACAGGAGATGACGAGGGGACAGGAAACACACGGGGACACAGCGTGACGACACCACAGGGGAAAGTGAAACTAAAACCATGAACACAGAACACAAGACCCCTTCAAAGTAAAACAGGAACCATAATAAGACATGACCTGAACCTGACAACAAGAAAACACATGACAGCCATGAAACATGAGAGGTTAGACACACTAAACAACAAGGGAGACTTACCACAGGCATAAGTGAAAGTAAGACACTGAGGACGAGACCATGTAGTGAACAGGAACAGTTTAGTAACTCAGAATACATAGAATAACCTAAACTAGGCTTACAACTCAAAGCAATCTGATAATAATAATACAAGAACTACACCTCCTTTCAGTATGCCTAAGAACACAAATATAACAATAAACTCAAAATGCTGGGTAAACAGACCCAGCCCGTGACAGATAGAGGTGTACTATGAAGCAAATTTAAGGTAAGCAGGTTTTCGTTGTGTGAGCTGGTTCAACAAAACCTAAACCCTTGATTAGCACACTCGCATAAACAGGGGTGTTTTTGTGAGTCCTTCCATCCCTGGGGCCAGGTCGCGAGGGCAGCAGCTTAAGAAGAGAAGCCCAGAGCTCCCTCTCACCTAGCCACCTCCTGCAGCTTATTTGAGGGAACACAAGGTGTTCCCAGGGCAGCTGAGAGATATGCTCCTGAGATACAGCCTATTGATTATGCCCTCTGTAGTTGACAAAAAAAGGTGAATTGAAAGGTAATTTTTTTGTCCCCCCCCCCCGGTTCTCAGGATGATATAATCTCTCCATCCTATCCTGGGTCTACTGCTGGTGCTGTAATGGTGTTGAGGATATTTTCTTGAGATGGGTGGGAGCATTTACTACCAAGAGAGCACTGTGTAAACACCACAGCTTACCCAAGTATTGTTGCTGACCATGCTCATCCCTTTATGACTACAGCATACACATCTTCTGATGGCTGCTTCTAACAGGATGTCACTAAGCTCCCAGCATCTAAAACTGGTTTCTTGAAAATAACACTGAATTCACTGTACTCACATGACCTTCACATGGGACCAGATCTCAATCCAATGGAGCACCTTTATGGTAGAACAGGACATTAACATGATGAATGTGTAGCATGCAGATCTACAGCAACTGTGTGATTAATGCAGTTCTGAGGGCATAAGAAGTGCGAGCAAGGAGTACCTACTAAAGTAGGTGTTATTTGTTAAAACATTTGTTAACACTGCCTATTATTTATTTTGTAATATTATTTTATAATTTATAGTATTTGACAAGATATTTTTGGATTTTGAAAGTCATCTTGTTGGGAATAAGAACTTAAAAAGCAGAACTGCAGCTCTGAACATCTGATAGATACACAAACATCTCACTTCACAGAAAAACATTCAATTAAATTCACTTCAATTTTTATTTATATGGCACCAAATCACAACAACAGTCACCTCATAGACATTGTAAGGTAAAGACTTTGCGATAATACAAATTATTGCAGTAAGACTGAAGGCTTCCAGAAGGCTGAATACAAGATTGCTTTGTTTCATTATAAGAACGTTTTTTTCTCGGTAGCTTTGATTAAATCAGAGAGAGTTTAGAAAGAGGCCAAAACTTCACTGATAATGGAACCCTGTGTTTTTCTACACTGACCATCACTGGTAATATTTTCACTGGTAGAGTCTTGGTGCCAATGTATGGAAAAAGCTTCTCAGTGAAAGTGTGTTTGAAGGTGTGTATGTGTGTGTTGGTGTCCAGATCAAAAAACGAGAGCTTCCTCCTGTCATAGTCCAGCTGAACTCTGAGTCTTTGGAGCTTCTTCACTGAGAGAGCTTTATCTGGAAGCGGTGGAGAGGATGCTGTGTATTTTCCATCCTGGTGACATAATTCCCAGTATCCAGTCTGTATATGTCCCTTTCTTTGAACAGACTCCTTTAGTACACCGAGGCACCAGACTCCATCATTTCTAACCTCAACATCCCAGCTGTTAATCCCCGAGTCGAAGCCCTCAGAGCCCAGGATGACAAAATAGTTTTCTATCCTCTCTGGGTTGTCAGGAAGCTGCTTTCTCGGTCCCACACTCACACTGGTCAGATCTTCAGACAGGATGAGTTGTGGATGAGCTGTGTTTGGATCCAGAATCACAGGAGTGTAGGAGACCATCTCCTTCATTCTGTTCCAGATGTTGTAGGTCAGGTTGCCCAGGTGTTTGGCCACATCTATCAGAGCTCCTGAGACCAGCTGTGGATCATCCAGCAGGGGGCGCTGCTGGATTCTTTTCAGTGCAGCTCTGTAGTTCTGCAGAAATGAGACATCTTCAGCTCTCAGTTCCTCCTCTGTGGTTCTGATTGTTTCTGAAAGAGCTTCTATCTCTCTGCTCAGGGCCCCAATCTTCTCTTTTATTAACTTGCATTTCTGCTTCTTCTCTGCCCTCAGAGCAGCCAGCCTGGTTTCCTCTTCCTTTTGTAGAAACGTGTGAAGTTTCTTAAACTGCTTTTTAATCTGCCATTCTGTGTAAAAGGCCTGGATCTTACTTTGGACTGCTGTTTGATTGTAATTTTCTTTAACCTGTTCAAATACTTTCAGTTTCTTCTGTAAGGGCTTCAATAATTCCTGGAGCTCCTTTCTGTGATCCTGCGCCGCTTCGTCAATGGGTCTGAATCCGTGACTGTTGTGCACTTTTGAATCTCGACAGATGAGACATGCTGGCTGTTGATCGTGCAGGCAGAAGAGTTTGAGTTTCTCAGAGTGCAGACCGCAGAGAGACACAGACTGTGAAGGTTTTCGAACTCTCTTCATTAAGAAGGCCTCACACAGGTTCTTTAACGCCAAGTTACGGGGCGGATCATTCAGTAAAGGAATCGTCTTGCATATTGGGCAGGTTTTTATTTGTATCTCTCTCCACCACAGCTGCAGACAGTCTTTACAGAAGCTGTGGCTGCATGACAGGACGACAGGGTCTCTATAGATGTCATAGCAGATAGGACAGGAGAGATCTTTTTCAGTCTGAGAGGTCATTTTGGCCTACAAAAAAGAAAAAGAAAAGAGAACTGTTTCATGTAAATCCCAAAAGTTGGCAGGACTTAAAAAATCTCATGCCCTCAGGCAGCAGTGCATTAAAAACAGGAATGATTGTGTTGTGGAAATCACTGCATGGACTCACACTCCCAGAAATCATTGTCTGTGAACACAGTTTACTGTGCCATCTGCAAATGCAAGTTAAAGCTCTGTCAAAGCAGCCATAATCGAATATGATGCAGAAATACCACCGTCTTCTCTGGGCCAAGGATAATTTAAAGTAGAATGAGAGCACTGCATCTTCTGGACTGACAGAAGATTGATTACATCCAGCTTGTAATCAATGCTCTCTGATGCTATGGGGGTGCATTAGTGCCATGGATTTGCAAATCTGGAAAGGCCCCATCTGCTCAAAGGCATATGGAACATATGCTCCCATCCAGATAACGTATTCAATGCAATGCACAATTAGGGCTGCAGCAAATTTATAGCTGGCTTAATTTATTGATGTTAGTAAGGTCCTGCTTAACTAATGTCATATTCCTTCAGCAGAGACTCTGTATCACACAGCAAACTGGAATCAGTGAAGATGTGCCAATTCCCAACCATTTTAAACCGTTTTGGTGATCTAACCAGGTACATCGAGAACCACCATTGACACTAAAATCTCTGGCTGAGTATCGCCGACTAACCTATTAATCTTGCTTTATAGTAAACCTAAGCACACCAGACATAGTATGGTACTGAGTACATAGACAGTACTGTAGACCATTTCACTCAGTGTCCATAAACTGCAACTACAAACTCAGAATTTCCTTAAGACAGTGCTTTTGGTTGCTACAGTATTAATGAACAAGAGAAGACTAAAGTATACGCACAAGAGAAATATTTATTTAATTTGAAAAAAAAACAACTTTAAACTGCAGCACATAAATCTGCAAAAAAAAAAGTTCAAGTCAATTAAAAAAAGAAATTTCATCAATGGTAAAAGATAAATATTTAAAACTACAGTGACAGCGATCTAGTCAGAGTATTTCGATTTGCATTGTATAATGAGGAAGTTTCCTAAAACTTACTTTCACTTTCAGCTTTTTTAAAATTCCTGTTGGTAAGAAGGAATCAGCAGCAGGTTCAGATGTACCCCAACCTTCCTTTGTTTCAGTGTTCCCACCTTTTTTCCCCCAGCAGCTGTAATTCCTCTGGCTGTGTCTGCTTTGATGGTCAGTTTTAACGCATTGCTCACAAAATGAAGCTGTCATGTGATTTATGTCCACATCGAAAGAGGAAGACAAATAGCAAGGAACATTTCCCTATATGTGTACATTTCTTCCATTCAAAAATGTTCCACTTCAGCAATTCATTCTGAACAAACGTTGTGATTAGTTCATTAAAAAAAACATTTTTCATGTATTACGCAGGATTTTACTACAGATTCTAACAAATCATATAAAATGAGAGCTTTTCTGATTTTGTTGCCTCTAACAGCCTGTGAGGAAACTCCCATGTAAGGGGAGGTTACTTTTTCTTTAGCTGAAATCTAACCGATGTGATGCCTGTGTTTACTTATGGGTGAAAGTTGAGTAATAATAGCTCAGAAGTGCAATCCACTAATCACTACCTTTAACAGAGTCCCAGCTCCCTCCACAACATCAAAGCAAACTCCATATAAAGGCAAGAAAGCAAACACTGATGTGGCTTCAGATAGGATTTAGACAGTGACAATCTAGCAGCAAGTGCAATCATAGAAGTGTACTGTGAATCAAGTTTAAAATAAACAGGTTTTCTTTGTGTGAGCTGGTTCCACAAAACCTAAAATTCTACCTACCACCTACTTCAGTCAACGATATTATCAAGTGAATGGGACAATAGTGATCTGTAAAAATTGTGAAAAATATAATAGCAAAAGTAGATAAAATAATTAAGCTCAAAACCTAATAAATTTGTAACATTTTTTACTTCAGGGTTAAAAATTAAGTATTTTAATTGCAGTTTAATTAATTTAATGTTTGTAGGAGGTAATTTGTGAATGAGGTTTTCCAGACATTAAATATTAAATTACTACTATTGCTAATATTACAAAAAAACAAAACAAAACAAAACACCTCTGTCCCCTTTTAAATTTCATATGTATAATAAAGCTGGACAAACTTCTTTATGAATCATCTGTCATTCTGTCCACAGCCAAAGATCAGTGACATATGACTCGATTGCATCGTACATCTGAATTTTCTAAATGCAAGTTAAAAATGTTCTCTCTGTTAATTCCCATATTTATTACATCTGTGCAGTCTGATAATGTGCTGACTCTGGATTAAGGGTGTTTTCACACCTTTAGTGTTTAGTCGGTTTAAATTGAACTCTGATTTGTTTTCCCCCTTGGTGTGGTTTGATTGTGCAGTGTAAACACAGTAATCGCACTCAGGTGCAGACCAAAACAACAGGTGATGAAACACGTGGATAAAGGGTCCACATGCTGTTCCACTCTCGCATTCACTGGTAATATCTTCAGTGGTTCTTTCTTTGTGCAAATACATGAAAACAGTTTTCGATGATGGTGTGTTTGTGCATGAGATTTTCCTCTGTCACAGAACTCCAACCCTTTGGAGCTTCTCCGACTTTGTGTGGAAGTGGTGAGGATGCTGCTGTGTATTTCCCATCCTGGAGATATAGTTCCAAGTATCCAGTCGATATTTGTCCTTTTCACATAAAAGATTCCTTTACTGCACCTAATTCATCATTTTTAACCTCAACATTCCAACAGTGAATCCCTGAGTCAAAGTCCTCAAAGCCCAGAACATCTGGATGATTATCAAACCTTTTCAGAAAGCTGGTGTTTATTTCCACGCATCACACTGGTCAGATCCTCAGTAAGTGTGAGGTGTGGATGAGCAGAGTTCGGATCCAGAATCCCAGGCGTGCAGGAGCCCACCTCCTTCATCTTGTTCCAGATGTTTTAGGTCAAACTTCCCACATATGTCACATCTAGCTATGTAGCAGGCAGGACCCAAACTGAGGACTCAAAAACACAAGGGGTAAACTAAAGCAGTTTTATTCAATTTAAACTTAATACAAAAATAATGCAAGTCCCGGGGAAACACGTGGGGAAAGAGACAGGTGAACAGAATCTAACTAACAAGGGGAAGCACTGTCAAAATATAACAGGAAACGTACAAAAAATTAAAAGTAACTAACCAGAGAAGCCCAGAAACATTTACTTTCATAGGTTTAATTACCTAAACTTGTAAAATAATGAGCTAATTTATCATATTCAAATAAATTAAACAATTGTTGGAGGCAAAATGTGAATAGGGTTTTTTTTTTTTCAAACATGACATATTAAAATAATGGAACTCTTCAGTGGTTGTGAGCTTGTTTTTTTCCTTTTCTATATAATTTTGTTGTCACATTTTACACTTAAGTGAACAAAAATGAATATAAAGAATATTTAACATTTTTACAAGAAACTCAGCAGGAGAAAACTCTTTTTATGAATCAGCGTGCCAGCCTGGTCACAGTCAGCAAAGATCAGAGACTGATCCATTGAATTTAAATAAACATAAAACTGTCAGTTTTGTATTTAAACCAGACACTGTGCCACTGATTTTGGATTAAACTTTAAGTTTAAAAAAATAAAAATATCTGCAAAATCAAAACAAACTTTCAAATTAAGTCCAGGGTGCTTGGAATGAAAAACAAACAAAAACAAACAAGCACTTGATTTGATTTGATTTGATTTTGCTGTACAAACAAAGAAAAGAATGAAAACAAAATCTTCTACAGACCCATTTAAAAGAAAAAAAACTAAAACATACAACAAAGTAAACTCACCACAAGATGAGTAATCCAAAAATACTCATTTTCATAGATATTATTATTTTATATATAATACAATCCTATCACATGAGCAAAAAATGTGCAATCTCTGCTTAAGCATCTTCATCAGAAGCTCCGAATGTGCACTTCTCTTGTTATCACACTGATGTTATCAGTTACTGCCAGATCCACAGGCATGCGAGAGAAGAAGGAAGTAGGAGCTGATGGTGGCATGAGTCACACAGCATGAGTTGACTCAGTTTGTACCTGTGACACATGAGCTCACACAAAAATTCAGTTTACACCAACTTCAAAGGGCTGATTTAAACTGACTTAATATTTTAGACCAAGGTCAAAGAACAGCTTTTTTTTTCTTTTCTTTTTTTTAATTTTAATAGTATTTGGTGAGAATATATTTACATTTTTGTGCAAAGATACTGAGATTTGAGTTTTGTCCACAGTACAGCACACAGATACTGGTACACTGAGTGCAACATTTGAACAACAACCTTGAACAGGAACACAGACCAGGACACATTAATCACAGCAGGAGTCTCAGTGATGGTGTTCTGATCATAGCGACACCTTTACACACAAACACTGGAAACCATATCACAACAATGCCATAAAGATTATGGCATTTTAATGTCACTTATTCACTTTAATGTTGCAGCTAGAGATTATTTTAATTACTAATATACTGCTGTGTATTGGAATATAGCATAATATTTATTATGCCTTTGCATTTTAAAATCTCTAGCATAATAAAGGTTAAAAATAAATGGTATATATATATATATATATATATATATATATATATATATATATATATTTATATATATATAT
>VUQG01001507.1:0-13132 GCA_015106755.1 Etia nguti | reverse complement strand
TATATTTAGAAAAAAAAAAAAAAAAAAAAAAAAATCAAGAATAAAGAGATCTTATTTTGATTGCAAATACTATTAAAAATGCTCAATAATATCCCACCACAAGAAGTCTGCTTCTATATCATACAGTGCCAAATCACAGGCAATTTTATCTCTCGAGCTTCATCGATGTGTCGAATCTCCAGAGTACACATTTTTATGTAGAAAACATTTCTTGGTTTTTTTCCTTCCGTTATACAGAGTAATAAAAAAGTTAAGGCAAGATGCATCAAACAGAAATCTGCAGGCCATGGAGGAGGCGCTGAAGGTGTTCCAATTCCACTGATTCTGGATCAGCCAGTGGCTCCCGCTAGCTCTCTGTCTCAGGCATCTTACATTGGTGGGAGGGGAAGAGGAGGAAGTGACTGCTGATGTTGGGAGAATGGGGCTGTCAGAGGTGTCTGCTGCCCCTCCTCCTCCCCTCCGACCCCCCAATTTGAGTCTGCCAAAACACTCTTCTTTGGCACTTAGGCTGGCAGACTCAGCTTCTTTCCTTTCAGTACTGAAACCAGACAGGACAGATTTATGTTAAACATATTAGACAGGGAGCATTCATCACAAGAAGACACACTGATGGATTCACTTTTTTTTAGTTTAGTGTTTTTGCTGCCTGAGACTTGAACACCAAAATTTATATGAAAACTTTATTTCATCAACATTTTTGTTTTAACATCACAGAGAACTTACTATAAATTCATATATTTAACCACCTGAATTATTTAAAGCAATCAAAGGGATGTGAAGAAGCCACTGCTATTTATATCCAAATGTCTGCACTGTGTTTAAGAGACATCAGCTGAAATCGACCTATGATTTGGATGTAATTTGTGTAATACCAATTTTTACCAAAAGATGGTGTAGCGACTATATGTACTGCCCAGTGTGCTCTGAAACATGAGTTTAAAGCCTGGTTTATGGCCACTGCATTGGTTTGTGTTGTTTGTGATGTCACCAGTGAGGAAAGAAAAAGGAAGTCGTCTTAAACTCATATTAGAAACTCACTAAATAGTACTAAGTATCAAGGGTGTTTCTGAATTTTTTAATATAGTGATACAGTAGTAGATATGACAATGCATCACTTGCTGATACTCTTTTGTAAACGAGACAGCTATGAAATCAATGACATCAATTTATGGACAAACCTTAAAAGTTTAGGATTGCAAATCATGAAAAACAAAACAAAAACCACCACACACAGTAAAGACAAATTGTTCAGATTGGAGAATCTAATCTTGTGCTCATGTTTGCTTTGTCCTTAAAACAGATGACATATCTGCACCGCTACCATTAAAGAGATTTTCAAATTTGGCTTGAACAAATATATATATATAATAAAAAAATGAAATGAAAAATGCAGCAGCACTCACCTTTTGTTACATACAAATAGAAGAAGTCACAGTAGAGGATGGTCTGCACCACTCCAGCAACGATAGCAATCATATCAAAGAACCCCTCAAAGTAGAACCTCCATATCCAGTTGATGAGGTAGAGAGCTCTGTACAGACCCAGGAAGAACAGGTAGTGGGTGGTGATGGTCTCAGCTTCTCCCGTCTTGCTGATCATGAAGAGCTGAGGTAGTATGGCCACTGACTCCAAGTAGATAGAAAATGTCCACAGGATCTGAGATGGAGGAAAGGGATGGCAGAGTGAAGACTTGATCATGTTTGCCAGCGTTGAAAGGCGGGAATAACTGTGAGTAAAAGTCCTACTTGGACAACTGTTAAAGTGATTTTCCTGGACTGAAAATCAAGCTCACAGAGATCTTCCTCTCTGCAAGTCAGTGTATTACAAATACAGGAAAAATCAAAAACATGCACCAGGGGGTGAAAAAGAAAGCATGCACATGTAAACAAACCAGACAGAAGCACAGTAAAAGAAATGAAACTGAAACATAATCCTTTTTTCATAGTAAGTCTGCACTGGTGTATGCATGCTGCTTGGCAGCTGTCTCATTTGACTGAGTTTAACATGTATGTGCATCCTGTTCCCTCTATAGAAAAGTGCTGGATGATTTCTCAGACTTTGGTTTCAGTTACGATTTTCCCTTCCAAAGATTTCGAAAACAACTTTGTTTGAACCTAAGTTGGGCTACAGGTCAGTTACGGATAATGCATGTGATCTAGGCTTTGAAGGAGGCATACTCCGTTTCCTCCACGCCTGTGGTATAAGATGCAAAAAACGTAGTCTAGTGAATGACGGTAATGCAGCATACAGCGACCCACATCAGGAAGAAAAGGGACATTTGTTTCCAATTATGAAAGCTCTCATTAACTCTGAACGCTAAATTAAAGCCAAGAAACTTTCAAAGCCATAAACAGTACCCAACATGACTGTCTTTCAGACGTTTTAAACAGAGCTCCACCACAATGATGGAAAACTTGAAGCAGCATGTTGGTGTTCAGCACACAAGGATTCCCATACCTGCTGTGCGTTTTTTGAATAGTTCAACACTACCATCTATGGCACTATGACAATACAGAAGCAGCATGTAAGATCGACTGGTCTTAGATAGCTGGCTTATAGGTGCTGCAGAGAGCCTGTCATAGTAGGAATCAATCCCTCTTCCATAACTTGTCTGGGAATTACTTGCATGCTGATTTCTCCCCCACTTCTTTTTTTACATGATCTTTTCTTATGGAGTCTTTGAGTAATTGTGTTCAAGATTTAACAATATAGTCATGAATTTATTTTATCATGGAGCAGCCCTGGCTGTGTGTTTAAATGTCTGACCTCCAGAGGAGAGAAGTCATGGTTAACCAGGAAAGCCAGGCCACCAACAGGGACGACCAGGAACTCCACTCTGAACGTGTCATGGTTTCCATCATAAGTTGCCTTGAACTTCATGTAGATCAGGTACACAGTGGCGTATGAACATCCGATGTAGATGATCTGAAATATAAATGGGAAAACATTAAGACTCTTGTGACGTAGTGGTCTGAGGTACTTGCAGGTGTGCAGCAGGGACAGCTCGTACAAGCCTAGCACACCCACGCTGTGTTCATTACTTGGATAGGAAATGCTGTAGGATGTGATGATGAGAAGGGGGCAGGATCTTACCTTCATGGTGGTGTTGTAGAGAGAGATGAAGGATGTGAGCAGGTCAAGGTAGCGAGTGGTGAACACCAAGGCAAACAGGATCTGACTCTTTCCTGAAATACCTGTGTAAGACAGCACAAAGTATTTTAAACTTAATAGTATAACGTTTTACTCTCTATCATGCAGTTAGTATAGGAGCATGGGATATTATAAAATTGGAACAAGTATCTGGTATGTTGCCATGTGACAAAACCTGTTTTTCTTTAATCATCTAATACTGTAAAGGCCAAGAGCTTTTTCAGCTCATCCATGCTTAAACAGCTGCATTTCAGTCAACTTTACTACTATTACACACTAATCACAGAAATCTTCCACTGAGTTGATTTTAACTTTAAATGCTCATTTTTGAAGTTGTGCATAATCAGAGATCTAGAAAAAGCCGCCTGGATATTCCCCTTGGAAACACAAATTGTGAAGCTGCTTAAGATGGCTGGTTAAAATCTAAAGTTGTATGTTCTGCTACTCCCATTAAGTGTGCTCCAACAACATAATTGTTTAAAACTAAACTAAAAACTTGTGTAGTTATCTGAGGTTTTCTACTTCCTGATATTCAGGATTGTTTTATTCAATTATGGCTCCTTTATCAAGTTTCATTTGGAAGTTTTATCATCTTTACTGGTCCACTATTTGTTAGTCATTTCATTTTATTTCTGCTTCCTGTTAAACTCATTGGGCTCCCACCTTGAATGAAATGACGCATAAATAAAATTTTACTTACTTTGACAAGATGTACCCCCCACTCATAGTAAGAAGGGGCTACAATTACTGCTCACTACAATATTATTAACAAAACAAAGCCTACTGTCATTGATAATAACTTGATAGCAGTAGGCTGTTGCTTATATACCAAGCTTATGGAACTTTGGCACAGAGAATTCACAGGCAAATTTGGGTCTGTTGACTTCCCTAAAGATTGATATAGACTAATTTGCAAGTCATTGGTTGATTAATAAAGGGGAAACCAATTTGCTGGACCAGAATAGTTTTAATGCTTCTTTGCTTCGATTCCCTATGTCTGTGGAACTCAGTAGAGTTTCACAGACATAAATATTCCTAAAGATGATGACTGGTGACAGTGTCCAAGATGGCACAAATGAAATCTTCCAAAGATGTTCATTTGGGTTGAGATCTCTTGACTGAAGGCCACAGCATATAATATAAACCATTTTAATCTTCATCAAAGCTAATTCCCAGTAAATACTTATCTCCAGTGGATGGCTGTATTGATGTTAAAGCAACCAAGCCCATTAGGATGGAAAGGGATAAAGGTGATCACTCAGAAGTACTTTGGTTTGATTTGCAGGACCAAATAACCCTAAGGCAGGGATGTCTGAGGGGGCAGAACGAGTCCACCATATGTCCAATCTGGTCTATGCATAGACAAGTCATGTGACTTATAGATTCAACATGAATTGGAAAAACACGTGCAATACCAAAAATTTAATTCTGTTCATCTAAACGTAGTGTTTTCAGTGGGAGAAACATTTCATCACTCATCCAAGTGACTTCTTCAGTCTCAGCTGACTCTGCAGGTTTCCCCAACCTTATAAACAGTACATTTGCATAATGACTGAAACTAGCACCAGATGAACAGAATTAACTTTTGGGGATTTCTTTAGCTGGATGACTGAGCATGCATCAAGACACATGCAATAAGACATTATGTTAGACTGTGCACTTTAAAAAAAAATGCATTGCTTGCTGCTCATCATCTGTTTAATAAATGTTTATTAAATGCAAAGGTTTACTTGCACTTCTCTACATTAAAAAAGGCAGGCTATTATGCAAGTGCTTTACTTGCTTGCTCAACTTGTAATCAAATTAAACTGTTTGTGACCCATTAATAAATTCAACAGTCCTCTAAGGACACCAGGTGATCCAAACCTTGTTAGCACTGCAAAGTCAATTATTCGTTTTGTTCCCCTTTACACTGTCACATACCAATGTCTGGTTTAATCTGGGACTGGCTCCCTTGCAGTGATATCAATCTAACCTTTGGCCACAGCAATAACAGGAAAAACAAAGTTTCACAGAATGCAACAATTTACTTTTCCCTCAAAGTCCGACTTGTAAGCAAAAACATTCACCCAGTCACCGACTTTGCATGTGCAGACTCGGGAGTACTCAATGCTGCCACGTCAGAGAGGTCATACCAGGCTGTAGTAAAGCAAGTCACAGGAACAGTAAGCCTGAAACGTGGAACTAGCTTAGTGTTAATCAGGTGAAATGACGAAGCCAAACTATCAAGTACTATGGCCCTCAGGTCCCCCGTCTAACGCTAGTTTGGGGCCCAATGGACAAGCTAGTAGCACAGCTGACGATAGAACCACCCAAAGGAGCACATAACCAGTTTCAGGGTCCTATTCTTAAAAGGCACAGTGACAGCCGCTGGAGTGGTTGTCATTACTTGATGACAAGACACACCGCTGAAAAGGACAGGACTACTAGCCAGCTAGCTAACATTAGCCAAAAGCTGGCTAATGAGTTCCAACTAACTACAGATAAGTTCCAGGGTCTACAGCTTTCACTTCTACTCAAACCCTTAATTACACGAGAAGACACATGCTGTGCCTACTGAGGTTCGCTTAAACTCTTAAGTTAAAGACTTTGGCTACTCACCGGCACAAGACCTGGTTTTCCATATTTTTAGCAGCAGGATGATGATAGCTGCTAAGTGGGAGAGGTCGCCTGTTAGCCTGAAAATATTCATGTTTGCAGGAACGCGACAAGTAGCAGTCCGATTCTAAATTCTCTGAAGAACTCTGCTGGTCTCCGGCAACGGTTATTTTTCTTATCCGACAGCGCTGAATGACACTGTGATGTTAGAATAAACGGTTTCTGGGTCCAGAAGATGGGAAAATGGCGAGTAAAGCGCGACGTGGCTTGGGGACGTGGCCAAGACCGCAGTATCCAATGCAAGACGGGAAACGCTTTTGGTCCCAGCCAATCAGGACAGAGCGACTGGTAATTTGCATAAACTATGCTGGAGGAAACGCTGCCTTAAAGTTCTGCGTAAAAAGAAAGTAAATACGAGTTTCCCTTTTCCCAGTTGCAATGTTCAAGGAAATGAACCAGGAAATCCCTGTCTATCCTTTACTAAGACACGTGTAGATACGTGGATTTAAATTTTACTTTATTAAGGAATATCCAGTTTCATTCAGGTTGCACTATGTTTAGCCTATTTATAGCTATTATTCATGCCCAGTTGTAGTTTGTTATATTTTGCATAGTTTAAGACTTTCTGTAACTTGTATTTTTCTTTTTTTTTTAATTTTTTTAAATCTTCTCATATTTATTGCCCATTTATATATTGCCTATACCTACTGGAGTCAAATTCCTTGTTTGCCTGCACAAATTTGCCTAAATAAAGATGATTCTGATGTGTAGTTAAATTCTCCTTATGAAGCAGAATTTAACTCTACATATTGCTACAACAGAATAAGTATCTTTATATAAGAAGAAATCTTTGTACACATTGAGAAGACTGTATAACTACATTTACACAATTTGGGAGTAAGTTCTCTCCAAACATTTAAACAATTCCATAAACTGAAGAGCTTATTTGCAGACCTTTGGGAGCATTCCTGCTTTGTCTGAAGCCAAGGCTGAATCTGAGGTGGTTCCTGTAATCGGTCATCTTACATGCCATTTGCTCATACTCACATACTAGCTTTAGGCAGTCTTTGCCAAGTTTCCCCAAACTTCTCTTAGTGAAGCATAAAAACCCCATTATACGACCCCATAGCCTTGTTGTGTTCTAGCTGCTTCATCTTGCAAACCCTTTAAACAGGTACAACATGAATGACACTAAATGGCAAGCAGTACATTGCATTCTGGTAAGTAATAAATATACATCAAATTATCAAAGATAATCTATATAATATTCAAGTAATGCCTACTTGCCAATCTTCAAAATATGTATAAAACCTTTGAGACCACAAGAGCAAAAATATAAGAAAAACAAAACAACCCACAGATGTATTAAGAGTAGGGGATAATGTGATAGTTGGACTAGGTGTCCATTTAGGTTTGAATCTGCTGATTGGAGGCAGTGCATACATTTATAGTTCTCACAGAAGACTAGAATTCTGACACCCTAGTATCAAATTTGTCAAGTTTCTTTGAGGCGAATATCCTCTTACGGGAACTTCACACTGCAGCATGACAAAAATAAAGCCAAGAAATGCTCAAGTGTATTTTATTTAGAACAAACACTTAGATTGCATTATGTGTGGAACATTTTTCAAAAAAATTCATTCTGCACCATCATTTGAGCAGCAGATTCAGGCCATAACGTTTGAGAGAGACAACAAAGTTTAATTCATAAACAGCCATAAATGCAGGGCTTGCTGCTACAGCATTGCTTGGATTAGTAAAACCAGTAGTTTACAAGTCAATGTGGCAACTAAGGCTTTTGCCATTTATGCCATAGTTCCATCTACTAGCACCAACAGATATTTTATATTAAGGATTAAAGACTTGGATGTTATTGTCAAAGTGAACACAGGATAAAGCTTTGAGAATCCGTTTTCATGAAGAAAAAAAACACAAAAAAAAAACCAACCCAAAAACGAACTAGCTTTGAACAGTCTACAATTTTCTTTTTGTGGTCATTGAAGCTGAAGTTTCATAGGCTCACTTTAAGAGGAGCTTAAGGGGCATTTGAAAAGTTCTGCTTCAAGTTAGCTGTTTAAATGCCTTGCTTTCACTTGCACTATTTTGTAGCCATTATAATTTTACACTGTCTTCACTGTCTGATATTGCGTAGAAAATTTGTTGGGAAAAATAAGGGTCCTATTAAACACTATCTCAAGAGGGTCCTCTGCATCAATACTTGTCCTCACTGGAAGTATCATTCTGTAACGGATAAAAAAAACAAAAAAAACCCATCATGTTTTGTTGGTTGTGTAAGAGTTATGACATCAGAGTCCATTAGTGGCATTGCAGTGCTTCAAAAGGGTAGAGGTCTCACTAAACAAGACGGCTGGTGAACATGGAAACTATGTTACCTGAGCTTCACATCCAACTCGCCACTTCTAAAAAAAGTCAAACACTGCGATTCAAGAATGCTCATGAAAATATAACTACATACTCTGTGCTTTTAGTACTCATGGAGCAGCCACTTGATCATCTGAGGACTTTAGAACAAAAACTGCATCATCAAGAAGGTAGTAATCTCTTGCTATGTCCCCTTCACAGAGGTATGGCAATCGGGTGAGGGACTCCACCTCAAACCCCACCTTTCGGAAAACCTCATTTGTAAGACCGTTTACTTGCTCCTCCCAAGTCTTGCCTTGAATTTTTATGTATTCCCTGGGACGCTCCCATCTCCCTCCTGGGGAAGGGAGACAAAAAGAGGTTGCTTTATCTGAACAGAAAATAGTTACTGAGCATAACATACAAGCAGCATTTATTTTCAGCTGACCGATTTCTAGCCAAGGTTGGAAAGGAATCACAGCAGCCACAATGAGTCTTCCCGTCCCTGGAACCAGTGATTGTCTGATGTCCTTCAGGAGACGCAGGGGATCGTCACAGCGGTCGAGAAGGTTCAAACAGCTGATCACATCATACTGGAAGCCTGTCTCCTGCCACGCATCTATACCCAGCAATCTGATATCAACAGGAGTTTAGAGGGAGAGATGTGCATTCAGTTAGTCACAAGAGGTCATCCAAGATCACCCAGAACTTTCATTTACTTACAAAAATAAAACAACCCCCCCCACCCCCACCCCCACACTTACTTGAATTTCTTCTTGCGGAGACGCCTTTTCATGGTCAATGACACTTCAGTTACATAGACCTCCGTGAAATGTGGTGCCATCACCTTTGTAACACCACCATCCCCCGCGCCGAGGTCCAATAGCCTGTTGGCCACCCAGTCCGACTCGATCCGCAGCAGCTGCTGGAACTGGTTCTTGGAAAACACGAACATAGAGCCGCGACCCAGAAACCTAAGAAGGAGTGCAAGTCAGGCAAAGATGGACTACAGGTGAAAGGAAGACTAGTGTGTAAAGAACTCACCCATTAATGGAGGTACGTGATACCAGCGGGCTGAGGATAGTTGAGACAAGAGAATAATAGATTTGGGTGAAGAGATAGGTAGACTTCTCTTCACTCTGTTCCACAAAGGCCCTGGTGTCTGCATCCAGCTGGTTTTGGATAAACAGTGGTCGCAGTGATTCTTCCAGTAGGTCAGGGTTGCACCTGTACCACTAAACAAGTTTTAGAGAAAATATGAAATAATCAGGCACAGCTGAAATGTACAGAAAATATACAGTTGCTGAATATAATCAAGTGAGGTTCTTTAGGATTAGTCACCGTCATATACATTCTGAGTTCTCTTTCGATACCAACCCTGCTGAACATGCTTACCTTGCGTTGTGTTTGCAGATGCGTGATATGTTACAGCAGGACTTCATCTTGAAATCATGTAACACGCATTTGATTTTCACAAGCTAAGTTCATCTTAATTATTTCACCGAGTTTGGCTGAAAACTTCGCAACAGGAGGCAGCCACTTTGTATCGTTGCCAAGTTCTTGCTCAAATTTTCAGAGTCTAAAAGTTGCAATGTTGTAGCCTGACCATCCCAAGAAGCTGTGCTGCTGCTGACTGAGACCATATTACTGTACATTTAATGAATAAAGGGTCACTGAAGGGGAGTCTGATTTGCTGGAGATCTTGTTATTCAAGTATTGTTACATTTTCTCAAGTAATTCCTCTTTCCATGTTTATTTGGAAGCAAATATTTTATTTGCAAGAATTGCAGTAAGTGTGCTTCAGAAGGCTCTTGTGCATGTTAAATGAAGGAATACAGCATGTTCTGAAGCACATCGTTCATTATAGTAAGATTATCATCGTCAACTGTCCCAGCGTTTTTCCTTTCAAGCACCACACCCATATTATTCGCCCGTTTATAATTGCGCAACACTTGCAAGTCATCATTTCACACAGTATCATTAATTGAGCTTAAAAAGTGGCCAGCAGGTGTCAGGCAGTTCTGAATCCCCTGATACAATCCTGGTGTTGTGCCAAGTGATTTCTGATGTTTCTATGTATATTTTTAAGGGCAGTACATTTGCCTATATTGGTAAATATACTGGGCTTAACAGGATTTATGAAGGAGTTGTATATGAAATAAAGAAATGACCTGTTTTGCAAGTACATTTATGACTGTGTTAGTGTACCTACATTTTAAATCGATGCAGTTAACATTTTTATAAAACTGTTATATTTGTTGAAATAGCCAGATCTTCCTTTAAAAAACAAAAACAGACATTTTTGATGTCTGTGAGACTTTTGAGCTGAAACATAAGGGCTATATATAAAAGTCACTTTGCCAAAAAGTGCATGATGTCTACATTGTGACTGGAATGTAGTTCGTGGCTCAAAATTACTCTCTCATACACGAGAAACATGTTTGACATCCTTTTCACAGATTATTATAGATCAACAAGTCAATTGCGGTTTAAATACGTGCAATAATTTTTGGGCAAATACCGGAAATCACTTTGGCAAACGATCACTTTTTAGTCCAACACCTGCACAGTTGATTCCAACTTCTCAGTATTTCACAAAGCCTCGTTTTACCCTTTACAGAACCCCCAACCCCCGCTGTCGCGACAAGGACCATTCGCAGGTAACCTACCTTTGTAACGTCTATCGTATCCAGGTCGCTCAGCATGTTCACCAGGAGAGAGCGGACAACCGGATTTCGGATGTACTTCCCGGTCCACATCCTCCTGATTGAGAGCAGAAAGGCGACGTAACCTACGACCCACCCTACAAAAAGCAACGTCCTCAGCTGCAGAGGACACATAATGAACAAAGTCTTGAGCAGAAGAGATGACAGAAACCGAGAGAGAAGAGGCAAAGTGGCCAGAGTGCCGTGGTTAATGTTAGATGGTGTTAAAGAGGCGAACAGCAGCCACTTGCAAAGCAACACGCAGAGGCATGTGTCCGGTTACACGACGGCAAACAAACCTGCGGGGGGAAGCGGAGGATTCAACAAGGCCTGTTACCATGTACTTAATCCCACTGTCAGCTTATTACATGCAATTCAACACGATCTGTAGAGTCTCTGCCCAATATGACAACAAAAAGTCAATGCTTTGTCTTCTTTTGGCTTTATTGGAGGTGTTTAAACCGCTTATACGCGCTTTACCGCCACCCTCTGCTTGGGCGTGTCCATTAGACGTGCAGAACCTAAAAAACCCGTTTCCAGCACCTATCACCTCATTATTTAAAACCCAACAATTATTTAAAGATCCCGTGAATCATTTCCTGCAATATGTTAAAGTTTTTCCAGTCGTTTCCTCTCCAAACCATGGCTTATTGTAAGTGAATATTTTAAAGAATGAGGTCACCACATGACATCACCTGTTAGTGAAGTTCAGTTGTTAAGCTTTGAGCAGAGTGTTTGCTGTAATCTTGGCATTGTGCAACCAGGCATTATGAAAGGTTGGATATGACCAAGAAACAGGGGCATGCTCACTGGCTAACAAATGGCTGACCAATGAACAAACCCTGGATAAGCTTATGCACTATGGGACTAGAAATGTGAAAATACACTTCATTTTATTCAACAGCCTGAAACTAGCATCAGTCTCAAACGGAAATGTTTAAAGAGGTCAGAGCAAGAGAACTCAGGGTCAGTTTACCACAGACTCCTGTACCACTGTAGTCTTGTGACCGAGTCACCCTCTGCTGTTCATAAGAAGAATTCAGGTTGAAGGCTTAATTTCTTATTTCAGAAGTCATATCTTTGACTGTATTCATTCGTCAGGCTACTGTTCTAAAATGTCAATTTTTACAGAAACAGGAGCATGTTTATGGTCAGATATAAAGGCTGTTCTACTCTAGGAATGGTTGCTCTAGAAATCTGGAAGAGTTTTTTTTTTTCTTCATTTAAAAAAACAAAAAAAAAGTAATTCATCCATTGGGATACTCAAGAGGCATGCCTGCTTTGACAAGTGTCCTGACAATATACTAGGCCTCACCTCCATCAGTTGCATTTACTGAACTGCCCCACTTGGCCCCAAGTTTCTTTGGCGCTTTTAATAGAATTGTGACAATATGGCTTGCTGTTAGGCAAAGTGAATAGAACTGTAAAATTATTATTTGTCTGTTACTTGCACCAATGAGCAAATATGTGATTTTTTTTTTTCAACCAAGCTAGTAAGCATCTAAATAGTACACCATTCTGTCCAAATATGGTTACTTCTGGATCAAAACCAAATGCTAGACAACACAGTGGCTATTGCTGTCTTTTATTAGTTGTCATTGATTATACAAAATATGAAGACAATGCAATGATGCACGGCCTCAGTTTCAGACAAGACTGCAAAAGCGAAATGGGCACTGAAAGAATCTAAAGCAATATGGGGGAACCCTGCAACAGCAATGACGTCAATAATTTGAAGTGCCTGAAGGCGTTACAATGATGCCATCAAGAAGCGAGAACTGCTTCTCAAAGAATTTTGATTTGTCCCTTTAATCACCGCTTCTCCCCATTTTGCAATTTAGCTACCTTTGCATTCCCATTACCAGCAGGCACACAGAGATGATGTTGGTTGTTGCATGTTGACTCTAATGCCACGTTTCATCCACTGAACTAAAATGAGTCTCACGTTCCCTCTTGTGGCTTCTCAAACCTATTGGATTTAGAGTTTCAGCAATATACAATACACAAGAAAAGTCTAGCTGTGGGTAACAGACAGCCATGAAGAAACTTTGATTAACTGATTGAATCAACTTGGGCATCATGTCATAATTAATAAAATATATGTGCAAATTGAAATATAGTACTCTTAGTAACAGTCTACTACTCCTTTATCCTCAAGAACCAACAGACTTAAAAACTCCTTTATCTTCAAGAACCAACAGACTTAAAAACTCCTTTATCCCACACGCCATCAAACTGTTTAACTCCTCTCTGGAGGGGAGAGGGAGGGGAAACAGGGGGACAAAGGAAGGGGGAACAACTTAGCTGTAGTGCCTTTT
>VUQG01001506.1:3659-29548 GCA_015106755.1 Etia nguti | reverse complement strand
AGAAAAAAATTTTTTTTTTTTTTTTTTTTTTTTTTGTCTTTTGGCCCTTCTACAGTTTTCCCAAAAAAAAATAAATCCTATTGTGCTGCAGTGACCTTCTGTGTTATTTACACAACCCCGTGAGGCTGTTTGGCTCAGAGTTTGGTATTCATATCATTCCTGGACTGTTTACTGTGAAATTAATGGTCTGTTGTCTCCCATCAACTTAGTCCAGACAGTCCTCACATGGAACTGACAGCAGCTTGCACAGCATCCTTATGAGTAGGAAAAAACTGAGAACTAATAGCACTGTCTTTACTGGGTCGTCATGCTCGGAGCAAAGGCCTTGAAGCCAGGAAGCTTAAGCATTCATTGCCTGATTAAATTCTTCATAGGACACAATGCTCCAATGGGAAGTTGGGCTTAGAATGTGACCTGGCAAGCTCTGAGGACAGTAATAACACAGCAAATAAAAATACATACCAATAGCCACTTGAAGGAGAAAGGGCAGCTTAATGGAATGAAAACAGGCAAACCAAAGGCTTTACGTAGTTGCTAAAATGAATGCAATAGCGATTCAGTTATTACATTTATATATCAGTAAGTGGAGTAATGAGATCACGCAGTGGCTAAAATGAGAAGAAGTTGCAGTTGCTGCCTGTGGCAGTGACCTGTTGGCACAATGAAAAGTCTAATGAGTTATTTCAGAATACAGATTTTCTTACATAAACTACAGTATATGACAGGACAAATTACTTAGGCCCAGCATTTTTCAGTCAACACCTCTGTTGTCCCATATACACCAAAACGCATCACGTCTCGTTAGCTTTTGCATTCAGGTCAGACTGGCACAAAAATAAAGATTTAATAATAATTTAATTTATAATTATTATAATAATAATAATTTATTATTATTCTTATAGTAATTATTCTGGATAAGGCCTTCATTGATAGTTACAGTAGCTGTTTTATATTGCACTCAGAATATTTAATAATGCACATGTGCTGATTACGCTGCCGTTGTCTATCAATGTGTGTGAACTAAAATGATCACTCTAGTTATTACAGTGACTAGAATGATAATTTTCTTACTGAGGGTCGACAATAAAGAGACATTTTCAGCAGTGTGAAAGGAGGGAGGGGCTGTAAGGGGACTGTCCCAGCCTCCCAACTACAGTTACACTGAATGCAGGCCATTGTTGAAGTTTGTAAAAGCTATGGAACCACCAGACCATGGAACACTCACTGCCCAGCCCCCAGTAGTGCCCTAGATTCTGGGGCACTGCACTAGTTTGTTGCTCTTCTTCGTCTGCTGTCGTGGGGCATCCAGGATGAGGCAGAGTTTCATGTGTCATTTGGCTTTTGCTCAAGCAGGAATTAATGCGCTTTTTAAAGCTTGTTAGAGGTAAATCTGCCTCCTGCTGTGTTTGAATTGTCCCCTGTAGTCAAAGAGCAGCCATACAGTTGATAGCTAGAGTTGGTTGTGCAGTTCAGAAGTTGCTGATAGCAGTGAAATGTGATGATGCTGCACAACAGATCAATGGCTGAAGTGCACAGATGAATTGACAAATGGCATTTTTAAAGGCCAACTGCTTCATTGAAGTGCAAAATTTCTTTTTATCAGGGTGTCAAATTTAAAGCCATCATACTAGTCTACTACAAGCCAGACAGTTTTTAAAGGTTTTTAAAGTTTCCATATGCAAATAAGCAATCAATAGTTATATTCCAATTTCAAAACAATATTGATGTAGCTTTTTATAGACCGGAGTCACGAAATACTTTACAGAAAACAGTTGGTGGTACATTAGTAGATGGTGGATTTGAAAGATGAATTTCATCAGGATTTTAGCAGTGCAACAAATCAACGACTGTCTTCAAAGTGAGAGCTAGTTTACATTAGTTTGAATGAGTTTTATTATTGCTATTCTTTCATACTTGTTCTGTTGACTAAAAAAAAAAAAGAAGTGACAAAACGGTAATTTAGAGTTACATTTTCTGAATTTGTCTGTATGAAAATACCGAGCTTAGGAGAAAGGCAAAGAGATGGGAACAGTAGCCTATGTCTTGGGGTGGCTGTGGCTGCAGTCTGTGGGGGCAAGTTACTGAACCCTGAATTGAGTGGTTGTGCGAATGTTTTAAAAGGTGCTTCAGTAGATAAAGTACATGTCTGTGATTAGTTGAATGAGGCTTGTAGGGAAAAAAAAGGGCTTTGAGTGCTCAGTTAGCATACACATATAAGTAGCTATATAAGTGCCAGTCTATTTGCATTAGCTGAACATAGTGCTGACACTAAACATTAACACAAATCCAGGAACCCTGAGAAACTTTAAATGTTTTAAATGTGTTTTAGACTTAGAGCTGAAAAAGCAGCTCTGGCTAAAGGTTGCTGGCTCCTCCAGGAGGCAGATGCTTATTCTTGGTTTGAGGGCTTTTTATATGATGATGTAGATAAGTAACATAAGAGAGGACTTTGGCTTTTATAACTTTGAAAACCTTTTATATGGACAAAAACTTTAGATAACAGACTAAAGGATAGGAAGAAATGCTAGAAGCTCAATTGGGGATATATATAATGAACTGATGCCTGTTTGATCTGTTTTGAATTTTAGATCTTCTCTTTGTTGTCATGCAAAGCTCACATCTTTTTTTCATAAGTGAATTTTATAGTTTGGCTTATGAAAACCTTTTCAGCTGAATGCCATGGAATATTTCTCTGTCACATGTGATATAATAGACACCATTAAATAGAAAGTGAAATGAAGGTGACACTGCAGGGGGATTGAGTCCTTAGTGGCATGTTTCCTGGATACAGACGCTGTAAGTGAGAAAGCGGGCTAGCAAGCCTTGCTTGTCATTTTAAGTTTGATGGTTGTTTGATCATTTTGTATTCAAATACAAATGTGTGTATGCCTTTTTGTCTTCTTGCAGCTTTAGACCCTCATTTAATTTAATCACTTTTTAAATAACAGACCCAAACTGGAACATGAGCAAACTCAAACTAATCTCAAACATGATTCTCATAAAATAAGGTGGGCAGTCATAGACAACACAGCTTGTTGCAAAGCACCAGGCTGTTTCCTCAAAGAGTCTTTGTTCAGCTACAAGAGGGAGTGAGTGAGAGACAAAGGAAAGGACAGGAGGTGGGAAGTGGGAGAGAGAGAGAAAGAGGGAAAAGAGAGAGGTAACTGAGGGCAAAATAGGAGAGCAAGGAGGAGATTAAAGAAGAGAAAGGGTGGAGTAGGAAAATGATGGTTACGTATCAGTTTGGGATATAGTAAAGAAAGATAGTCAAACAAAAATACCTCATCAAGGGAGATATATGGAGAAATACTGGTGTAGAGAAAGAAATAGCTTAGCGAGGGTGTGGAATAGAGGCTTCATAAGTAAAGTAATAAAGACAAGCAGACAACCAAAGACAAGCAGAGAAAAGAAAAGTGCGTGATTGTGAATTTGTGTATGAAAGAGGAAAGCAAATCTATGAAGTGTGAGTGAGAAAAATACAGAGGGAGGGCAGAAAAGTGTTTGACAAAAGGCTTTTGTTGTGAAAGTGGCCATTTTGAATCTTCCCCTGGTTACGGATGGCTCCACTTCACTGTGTCCCAGCCTACTTGTTTGGCCTAGTTTCTCATTAAGTCGCCACTTGTACGATGACAGTGTTTACTCTGTTGACACACTCACTATTTATGGCAAACATTATCACAATTCCACTAGAGATGGTGCAGCTTGATGCCATGCAGATCAGCGAGTTTCTCTCCCGAGGGCAGCACATCCTGTAACACATTTGTTCTTTAAAGACCATGACAATGCTGTTAGAAGGCTCTTTTTTTAATCTTGAAAGATCAACTCTGAATTTTCTTCAGATGCCAGGCAGCAAGTGAATATTTACATTCATGTTAATTTAGAAATAAACCAAATATATGTCGAGGGAATGCTGTTTGAAAGGATTGACAGGTAAAAGCCTTTATTCTCTAAAACAAACATGGTAGCAAGTTTGAGGATTGCAAAGGATTGCAAAGTTGCATCTGAACAAATGGCAAGACTTCGACAAGAATGTAATACACAGTGCCACGCTGGGCAAAAACCAAGCACAGTATATCAGCACAAATACCTCATACCACATAATGATTTGGGTTCCTCTTGTTGCATTCACTGAGTTGACCATGAACTCCTGTGTATACCAACGTATTTTAGAGTCAGTCTGAAGCACAGCTAAAGGTGTTCTTGGCCCAAGAACACCAGCAAATCTACAGCTAACTGACTAAAAAAGAAAATAGCCAAGGTGTTTAACTGGTCCAATCAAAGTATCTGTGGCATTTGCGAAACTGCCCCTCCTGCTTATAAATATTAAAAATTTACTAGGTTGTTATTGAATCATTAACTCTTTACAAAACAACCATGGGCTCCTCTAAGCTGCTGACTGAAGATCTGAAAATGAACTGATGCCTAAAAGCAAGGGAAGATATCAAAGCGCTTCCTCTGAAATGTCGTTAAGAAGTAAGGGGAACAGGACAAGCGCTGGAAGACCAAGAAATTTTTCAGATAAAACTGAATATCTCCTAGGCAGAATGGCAAAGCAAGACCTTGTATGACATGCAGGAAAGTTTAGTTCCCCCAGACTGTCCCACTGTGCATCACTAATGCACTAACAGGAAAAAAATTCAACCTTACCTGCAGCCTCATCAGTATGTAAAGCAGCATATATCAACAAATAGAGTTAATACAGTAACCTGAGATCTGTTTGAAGATGAAAAGCATTAAACAAGAAGACCTTGCCAGCTGCTAGGGATGGGGATTACTCTGCTGTGAGGTTGGAAAGCAGTAAAGTATACAGGAAACCTAACACAGATAAAAGGAAATTCATCACATTCTGGAAACTAGAGACTGACTTCTACAACAGGACAGTTATCCAAAGGAGACAAAGCAATCTGCTCTGATCTACATGAAGAAACACAAGCTGCAAAGTTTTGGAAAGACTCTTCAGTCCTCTGACTTAAACTCCACAGAAAATCATAAACATGCTGACTCTTAGCTGGCTACATGCTGTGATATCTGACAAGTACTGCCTTAGACTGCTTAAACTTAAGCATGTGTCTGCATACAGAATAAAGTGTAACAATATTTGAAGACATTTTTCCTGCATTTCCATGCCAGAAATGAACAAAATGCATATGTTTAGCAAAGTGGAAGGAAATATGCTCCAATACGTTGCATTTCTTGGAAGTAGAAAAACATTTTATGCATACACTAAGTGTGCAAACACACTGCAATACTTAATGTTGCAAAATGTCCACAGCGTAATCCAGGATAGAAATTGGATTATATCCACAAAGGGAAACTGTGACTACAGCAGTGGCTGCACTTTACTGCTCTGTAAAGAAGAATGGCGCCCAGCACTGTCTTCATGCATTAGCAGTAAGACAATGGAAACCCCATCTCTGGATGCACTGTGGTCACATACGTACAACCTGTTGTCATACTCACACATAAAGACCCCTGCCTTTTTTATACAGTCAGTCACATCACCCTGATTCTACACCATTGATCTAAACCTTCCCAGAAGCTTCTGATTCAGTTCTTTTGTTACTCCTCTCTGCCAGTCATCTTACATCATTCATAAAGCTGCTTATTCCACTGAAGCATTTCCATGAAGGGGATTCACTGTGTCATACAACTCTACTTTAGGAGTTTTTGATCCTTAGAGTCAATTGTAGAGAAGCTTTTTTTTTGACCGTCTTTCCTTAAGCTGCTCACGCGCAAACCTCACTTACACACATCAGTAGCAGTAAGAATATACGTGCACACACTCTAGTGCTGCAGTAGCTGTGAGGTGCTAAGGAGAAAATTCAGCTGGGATGAGAGTGAGTCATGGAAACCGCTTAATATTATGGGCTGTCTTTCCCTTGATGTTGTTCGAGCTAATTAAGCCTTGTAGTAAGCTACTCAGGTCTGTTTGAAGTATGCAAGAGATTCACTTTAATGGTCTGCTCTACGCAATTCTGTGTTTTCACATTCAATTTGAATATGCTTACAACCCAGGGACCTTAGATTATAAAGATAAGACACCTGGATTTCGAGCTATGAGTCTATTTCTAAATTACTTGGGGAAATAATAGTCGTTTAGTATCTTGAGACAGCAGAACATGTCAGTATATGACACATATACAGTATTGTAAAGATGCATTTACACAAGGCCTCTATGCCTGTCATGTTAACTTATTCCAGTCTATTAAAAACATTGTTGATGAACAGGAAATTTTATTTTTTCAGGTCAACAATTAAACTAAATTAATGGAAATTGTATGTAACAGTTTATTAAAATGGGTTTAAGGTAAATTTATGTTCTTGATTACAAGAATAGTCCAATGTAATGCCGGCTTTCAAAGAAATGAAGGCACTCTACAGGTGCACTCAATGGCAGTCGCAAAAACAAAGTGAAGTGAATGTGGTGGTGCACACTGACCCCTACTGCTGATGACTTGTCATCACCCTGCTCTGCATGACTCCCCCTGCCTTACTCTTGACCGACAAAGGGGCAGCAGGGTCACTCAGACATGTCCGATAGCAGGCAGTTTACATGTTTGTGTTCCTGTTTCAACTGTTTTTCTTAGGATTGGAGTGCTGTGTGCATATGCTGCCAACCAGAACCTGAGCTCTCAGGTGAAGAGCGTGCGGAGACTGGTCAACAGCAACATGAGGGATCTGCACACCTTCGTTAACGACACACCGATGGTGAGGCAGAAAGTTTCCGTTTGAAACACAATGTTACATAAAGAATTGGGGTGACGCATTATAGATGGTTCAGCTATGAATATTCTCAAATGAGAAACATTCCTTACATTTCAGGGTGGCAGACTTGAGGGTACATTTGTGAATCAGTGTGCATGTCATTTCTTTTTCCTTTGTTGAAACTAGGGTTTCTTGTCATGCTGACTTTGTGTAATCCTTTCACACGGGAAAAGAGAATTTTCTCACCTTTTGTGCACGCAACACCTGCAAAGTTGCTTTTGAAAAGATTGTTGTCATATGGTGAAATTTCTCCAACAATCAGTCTCACTCTTGTGGGTGGTGTTTGCTGAAGAAAACTCCAACCAGATTCTCAAGTGGCTTAAAGAAATGGTGTAACACTGAAGTTGTTATTTACTACACAGTGTTTGTTGGTGTCTAGACTAATAAAGTACTTTTGTGCAGCTATTTCTAAGACTGCTCGTCTCTGTGTTTCCTCTATGCAGCAAATTGATTACCTAATATCCCAGTATGCCACGGCCAAGAACAAAGTCATCTATGACCTAGATAGTAAGTAGTTCTTCTCTGTTTCTCCGATAGTAAATTAGGTAGACACAAACAAGTCACTAAGTTTATACACTCAGTTGTGTAGCATGCTTATTATGTGAATTTAATGTGTCTGCTTTACTTGTTTTCACAACTGTCTGTGACTTAACTAGCTCCATAGGCAAAGTAGCAACTTTTCGAGAACATCTCTTGAGTATTCCTGCTACTTTTCTTCTGGAGGCAGTTCTTTCCTAGAAGTTGTGACCTGCAAAAACAGAGCCAGGATTTCAAGCTTTTAAATTAAAAACAAAAAAGGAAGAAGTTATGCCTCGTATACTCAAACCATTAGAACACAAGTTTAGATGGTTTACTAGAGAACAAAATCGGGAACAAGAGTGACTTGGACTAACATGTCTCTGCTGATGTTTTCTACAGACATAGGTCCATTATTGGGTGGAAAAATACATGATCAGTTGGATAAGGAGGTCCGTCCTGCCTTGGACCAAGTGCTCAATATGGCTGGAGGTACAGCTGCTCACTTTTAATTTCCTCCTCTAGCTAAGATCAAAATATTGCAGGTTCCAAGCTACTAAATGCCAGCTACAGCTTCACTGCAAACATTGCAGTACTGCCAGTTGTATGATGAATAAAATGTTTTTCCCTCAAATGTGTGATTTAAAGCAAGTGTGAATAACTTTTTTTTTTTGGGTGTAAATGCAGGTTTAGGACTTGTTTCAGTATTTTCTTCTAAGTAGTAAGTCCTCAACCATGTAATAATAGTTTCATTAATCCTTAATCTTTATATTTTATGCTTTTTTTTTTATAAAGTGAAAATCGAGAGGGCCATTAAAGGTAATGATAACTTAGTAACTGACCCACAGTCCTTTGACCCTTGACTTTGTGAATTTTGACACCAGTGTTGCTCCTGTGATTCGTCCCCTTTGTTTTCTTCCTTGATGCCTACCTGAGCCCCGAGTTACAGTTCTTGAGTTTTTGATGAACAGTAAACAGTAAATATATAAAAACTGCACTATGCTATATCTTACTTTGGTGACCACAGAGTGAAGAAAGTAAAAAGCTTTTTTCTTGTGGGGGAGGAGGTAGATAAAATATATATACATATATTTTAGAGCACCTTTTGCTATCTTTGTTAAGCCATCCATACTTTAGATTCATCCTTTATTCCTTTATATGAATGCCGGCTTCTGTTGTCACCAGGTAAATTGTCTTTATGGGCAAATAAATAAAAAAAATCTCTTACTTTTTTTCCATTTATAAATATAAATGGATATGATTCTTCTTCCATAAAAATCCAGCCTAGTGCAGTTTTAAGTTCATGGTGTTTTGACAAAATCCCCAAACCCTTTATACTGTAACTGTGTTACCCCAGTGTGATGTGGGCATAAAAAATGTGTTTGTGTAACCAACCATGTTACTTTCATTATTATTTTTTAAGATTTGAAAATGTAACTATGAGAGTACCTTGTTTTCTTTTTCTCTTGTTTTTAAATTCTGAATTACAACAAGATGCTGTGTAGATGTTTGACCCAAATATATAGGCTTCCACCAGATCAACAACAAAAGATGAAAGATCTATCAGTTATCATGAAAAAAGTAAAGTTGGCAAAATGTCTGGCCATCGATATGGCAGTGATTATACTGTAATTTGTGTTTTTAATATTCGTATCCTTTTGGGTTTCTGTTGGGGGCGATCCAAGTCGTAAAAGCTTTTTAATGTTCACTGAGAATGCAGAGTCTAACAAGATATAAAAAAGCAATACTAAACCAAGAGATATATACTACTACAATTAAAGATGGTGCTTAAGCATCCATCTATGGCTTCACAGTGTTGCTAATCATGCCACTATGTGAGAGTGCATTTACCGTTTCCCCTCGTTCACCTTTTATGCCTGTGTTCAAGGATGCCAGTGTTTTTGTTTTCTTTATCCTGTTTAATTTTAAGCATCCTCTGCGGGCTGCCCACAGACTCTATATTAACACTGGCTGCTGTCTTGTGATGAACCCAAATGCATGGAAAAGCGTCATTTACTGAACAGCAACATCTTTAATAATGGTTCATATTATTCATAGCATTCCTGTTTGCTTAATGTTTGCCAAAAGCGATTCTGTTGCATGCAGTGCAGTTAACAGTGTAATTTTAGATGCTAGAGATTCACACTAGTGTATGAGAACACTATAGACACACTCAAAATGTCAAACCCCATTAGCTTAGACCAGAAACTCAAAAGATATACTTGGCTCAGGCCTGGGCTTCACTAGGGATACACCAATTGTGGAGTTTGGGCTGATAGTAATGATTTCTTAGTATGTGCCAGGGAAACAAAGTATCATTGTGCTTTATTTAAATATTTCAATGTTGCTGACTTTTACTTCAACTACATTATATTTTCAAAGCAAACATTGTACTCTATACCATAACACTTGAAATGCTTAGTATTTTGCAGATGTTAACTATATATAGTCACTAATATATTATGCTTTATTAATATCAGTCAATATATAAATATATTAATATATATAAAGTTACCTGTTACTGTATAAGCAATTTAAATAATCTCTAGCTGAAACATTAAAGTGAAATACACATTAATGGTTCAATAATTATGATCCAGTGATGCAAGTAACATAATGGGTCTTTTGCCATTGTAGGATTGTGACTTTAATTAGGTACAGGGTCTAAATACTTCCTTTACCATTTTGCAAAACAGTTATTTAATACGAAACAATTTTCTTTTCTTATGTAGTCCCACTTTTCACATAATGCTATCCATAACAGGGTTCAGGGTTGCACACAAGCATGAAAAATCATGCTATATCTGTTTCTAAGCTGTATTTCTGCTATTTTTGATCAACCATTCTGATTTTCTCTGGCCTCCACTGCCTTGTTCTGGTTACCCGATTTGTGTTACCAATACACTGTTTAATAAAAAAAACAAAAAACAGCTCCATATTTCCTCTTCACTGGTGAAATAAAAGGCTGTCTAATATCACACACTTACTGTTACAGTATTTCCCAGAAGAGAACTCAAAGATTCATATAAAGTATTCATGATTCTTTGAGTCATCTGTAGCCAAACCACATAGTAGTATCCAATGGGAATAGAGTTCATGGAAAAGCCCTACATGACAACTCCTTTAAATTAAAATTTTGCCTCAAAAGACAAGATAACTAGTGAAAAAACACCTTCATTTTTATTTTCCTGAGGATATAAGACAATCCAACTGACTTTATTTACATTTTGGAAGAACATGTGACTGAAGTGAGAACAGTCCCAAAAACCACTGTTCTTCATTTTTACTTTTTAGGTACTTTGCTTTGGGCATTTCTCCTTTACTGGTTTTTCCCTCATATATTAAACCCAGTTCACTTGCCTTGTCGCTTGTGGTCTCGTTTATTTTAGCCATGCGAGAAACCAAGGAGGCCTTGGAGAGCGTTAATGCCTCTCTGGAGGTGCTTCAGGATGGAACAGGGAAACTGAGCCTAAACCTGGGCCAAGTCCGGACCAGCATCAACCGCACCCTAAATGACCCTGGCTGCCATGATGAAGACTCTGATGCTACCACAGCCCAGCTATGCCGCAACATTCGCCAGTCGCTGTCCCAGCTGCAGATCAGCTCAAATTTCACACGGGTACATAACTGAATGAAGCAAACTCCAATACACAGCTTTATACTGTATGATGCTGTTTACTCAGATGTGAATTCTCCTTTAACTGTGGTGCTCTTTTTGGCACGTGTTTGCAATAAAATTGTTCACTCTTAAAAATCAGGCTAAAGTACTTGTGGCTAATGGATAAGTTCAACGTTTTCTGTGTTTGTCTTAAAGTAATCATCTGCCTTTCTATGTTGACCCTAAAGATTAAGCATTAGAAATGATTCTTTTGTCCCATTGTTTAATTTTTTTTCTCATGCAGGATGCTGCAGGTTTAGGTTATATTTTAAGGATTTGTAACAACAGGTGAAAAAAGGAATTCTGAATAGCAATCAGGAATTGTGAAATTTTGATAATTTCTTATTGCAAATACTTATCAAAGCTGTGTTTTTTCACTTGTTAGCTACCCGATGTGAATGCACAGCTGGATAAGATGAACGATGTATTGAAAACAGACCTCAGCGCTGTCGTTCAGAGGGTGAGCATGAACCACATGAGATGGATTGGGTTTTTCAGATTTTTTTTGTCATTTTTCTTGTGTACTTGTTCATCTGTTAGTTCCAGATTTAAAAAACAAAAACAAAACAAAACCACAAAATGGAAAAAGAACCTTGGTGTTCCTTCTTGTTTTTCTCCTTTCACAGGGCTTCTCCTCTTTGAACGACACGCCACATATGGTGATTGAACAGACCAGAAGTGTTGTTGAGAGTAAGTGGCTTTTGAACCCCTGTTTTTCTGAAATCAAACACAAAAGTTAATAACTCCTGATATGTGTCATTACAATAAGTTCTTAAATAAATGAAGGAATTCTTGTGTTCTCCTTGCGCTCTCTGTGTTTCTCTTTATGTTTCATTTGTTATGTAAGTTCTATGTTTGCTTCTTGTAGCAAGAATGGGGCCTTTAAGTTTGAATTGCACAGATTTCACTGTAAACATTTCTTGAAATGGTAGTGTAATTCAATGTTAAATTTCAATCTGAGTTAATATTTTTCCAAAAAATAATCAAACTGATGGATTTATTTATTTTTCCAGCATCTTAAAACTCTTCATTTTTGAAAAAATAATTTCTCTCAGGTGTAACAAATTTGGTGGATAGCATTGGCAATAACATCAGCAGCTTTTCCAAGGCATTCCCAGTGCAGAGCTGCCTGTCCAACTTCACCATCTTCATTAACCATGTGCATGCCAAGATTGAAGACTGCTACCCAGAAATTGACAAAATGGACTTCTACAGGTATTCTTCTTCACTTCAAACAGCATACCTGTGTATTTCTAAGTGCTTTCTTTGCATAATAGGAAACCTCTAAGATTAAAACTAAGAAAACATTTTTTGTTAAATAGAAACTATCATGTAAATTTGTTGAAACAAGGTAACTGTATTAATGCAATATGCCTGATGTTTGACATTTATCTTGCTGTATCTTTTTTTCTCTTTTTCTTTTTAGTAAGCTTTGTGTTCTATTTTCATTTTACCCATCCTAGTTTCTGTGCTTGTGTGCTTTTTTTTTCTGGATAAGCAAGTGGAGCAAAGCTCTCTTTCTCAAGGATGCTTTGACAGTTTGTTGATATAAACCACAGTGGGAACTGTGCTCTTATTTATATTTTGGTAAACCACCTTCTGTGAGTTCTCTAATAGTTTGGCGTTACCTGCTGCCTTCAGGTGGATTGGCTGCATTGCTCTTTGTTGCATGGTGGTCCTGGTCCTGGCCTTCAACTACCTGGGCCTGCTGTGTGGCACGCTGGGCTATGACAAACATGCCTCACCTACAACACGGGGGTGCATCTCCAATACAGGAGGAACAATGCTTATGGCGTAAGTCCATTATGCACATGATAGGCTCATTGAGTTTCAAGATCTAAGGTGTAAAAAAACGCCTTCTACCTTCACTATAACTATGACTATAACTGTACAAGTTATAGTAGTTTTTAAAAGTTATTTTTTACTTTAAGCTAAAACTGTACGATGACAGACAGCTGGTTTCACTATAAAGCTACAGTTCACTGTGTTAGAATTGTACACGTCAGCTGGAACTATTTGTTCATCTCCACAGTGGAGTTGGATTTAGCTTCCTCTTCTCCTGGGTACTGATGGGAGTGGTGACCATCATCTTCCTGGCTGGAGGGAACATGGAGAAACTTGTGTGCGAACCATTCCACACCAAAGAGCTTTTCAAGGCAAGTCATGCAATGATAAGAGAGATAAAATGTAAACAGGATGTTTTTTGATTGTGTAACACAAGTGGACCCCATACATAAAGCATACAAAGGGCCCTGCTTTCAAAGATTTATATATATTATTAAATAAAAGTACCACATAAAGGGTAAAAGAAACAATCTATATATTTGTCTTTGAAAACTGACTGTAATTCATAGAGAAATCCAACGTGTGTATCTATGTGTGATACAACTAAAAAAGTAAATAGTGAACAAAGTGACAGTCTCACTTCAGCTTCATACATTCAGAAGAAATATTTTCAGACACACAAGCACACTGTGATCTCTCTTCATTACCCACTGTGGTGAAGCTGAGGCCAGCATGTGCTTTGTCATAGTGTTTAGTTTTTGTTTTAGTGGTTGTGACATTTGGTGTAGATTAATCTGCTTTAGCTTTACTGGGCAGTCCTTTCAAAAACGTGTCCATGCATTGTTAGCAGTGCACCAATGTGTCATTTTCATTCAGCTTCACTCCCCCCCGAGTTATAATTCTGAGATCCCACAGCCTGGGGGCCACTGGCACAGATAATTGTTAGTATAAGCACACTACATAAAACTTGGTGTCCCTTGGGTGGGCTCATTGGAATAGCATTTGCTGCCAGTTGTCAGGGGCAAGCTGTTGTGTGTATTAAGTCTGAATGCATCTGCAGTCAACCCATCCATAATTTAGAAGATCTAATTTTGCCTCAAGTTTAAAAAACAAATAAAGAAATTGCCTTTTTTTTTTTTTTTAAAGGCTGAAATATTCTGCCATTTTTCTTAATTTATGGTGCATCGGTATTCATGAAAGAGAATGAAGTTTGTCAGATTTGGAGCGGGGTCTCTTAAGTAATTTATAGAAGTTTCTGCAAATGAAATTCATTTTCAGCATTTTCTTCTGTGCCTCCATGATTGCTCTTCTCGACTTTCTTGCCGCCTCAGTGAGGAAGAACTGCATCGCGGAAGATGATGTGCATTTGTTTCTAATTTGAATTTACTTTAATGAATTTACTGATGGATTCGTTTTGCTTCTTCATAGGAATTATTGATCATACATCCTGTTTCCTCCTCTCTAATTCACCAGGTTGTGGATACTCCATATATGATCAACCCAGAGTGGAAGAACTTCATCCCTGGCTACATGTACAACGACTCTGAGCTGGAGTTGACAACAGAGAGCTTATACAGGCAAAGAAAACGAATTTTTGTGTATTTAGATGACAGTGTCATGCCATTATTCTCACAGCCTTCTCCACCTGTCTTCTCTATATTTCATGCATACATTAGGTTACAACAATATGAATGGATTTTTCAGCAAGATAACCCATTTATCTAGGTATAGTCTGTAGAATTAATGGATGATGCTGTTTTTCATTTGGCTTAGGGTCAGACATCAAGCATGTGACTGAATATCTTGTTTCCATTGATGGGGATGCAAATGAGAAAGAAGGAGAGAGTTACTATTAACCTGGCGTAGCTAATTAGGATAGTTTTTTTCTACGCTATCTGCACTGCTTTTCTGCAGCCCCTTTCTCAGTGATTACACGAGCTTTCATCATCTTCCTGCAGTGTGAAGCTGCACATTCTCAGTACACTGGGATGGCAGATTCATCGTCACTATTTCCAAACAGAATGTGCTTTCAAGTCTTCACACATTATAAAGCAAGTCTAAAGTATGTGGCTACCTAAATATTTTCAAGGCATTTTTAACTTTAATATATTTGCAAACATTTTAAGCTTTTCGTGAATAATACACTATCTCTCATAAATGGACATATTAGTCATGTACTTCCAATCAATTTCACTTGGTGGCAGCAAATATTTTTACTATGACAGAAAGTTATATATTGATATTTCTCTCTCTCTGTTTTTTTTTTTTTTCTTTCTATTTTTTTTTTTTTCCTTTCTAATGTTTCTGTGTGTATTTGTTTTCGTGTGCTTGTCTTCATTAGTACTTGCAAAAAGAACCGAGGCATCTACTCTGCCATGCGCCTGGACAAAGTCTTCAATATCTCCTCTTACCTGAACACCACAGTGGTTAGTAACCCTTACGTACTCTCTTGTAGTTATGATTATGATAGGATGCTGTCTTATAATAGCTAAAAGTAACTAAAATAATTACTTTTTTCTCCAAAAGTGTTATACACTTAACATTACCAGTTCATATAAAGATACATGATATTAACCTTTAATAGGACAATATTAATCAGCTGAACAAGAATAACTCTGATTTTGCTCACATATCAGGGTAAAGTCAGGGTAATCTTTATCCATGTATAACATTTTCTCTCTTCCCTCCCACTCGCAAAACATAATAAAACAGCTGGATTAAAAACTAATATGCGGTTTGAATATGTAGCTCTACAGGGAATAAGGTCCTAGACATCTGCAGTCAAGGCTGCAGTACTTCATTTGCATTACCTTATAAGTTCTTAGATCCCAAACCAAAAGGTATGCTGACAGCTGATAATTTCAGCATGCTTTAGCCCTTATGTCAGTGTATGCCTGTGTGACATTATATTGATTTAAGTTTCTATTTCCCTGTGACTCTAAGCCAGCCACTTCTACATTTAGCACTTTCCTGCCAGTTGGCACGATCGCCTTGACTCATTGTCGCAAACAGATGATATGTTCCATGCGGCTTCTGGATATTGTTCATTTGTCTTCATTAAAGCCTGAAAGTTTTCTAAAAGTCTGACACTTTTTATTCTGTTAATTTACCAATCATACAAGCTATAAGCAGCAAATCTAAAAAGTTTTCCTCCCCTTATTGTGAATATACATCTATTCCTAAAAGAGCTTCCCTCTTTTAAGGGAACATGCTTGTTATTGCCATAGTAACTCTAATTTGTCTCACTGTGAAAATGCACAACAGTTTCTCACATGGCTCTAGGTTGTATGCCACATGGGTGCATCAGCTAACTTTAACAACAAATGGTGACATGAAATATGTATATATTAATATTATCAATTCAGAGGTATATATCATAGACTATTAGTATTCACAATTTACAATTCATTACAATTCACAGACTATTTGACAGACTTACCATCTTTGTTTTAAATGTTTCATTACATGAGTGCAAATTTTTAAATACATGAAAAAAAAAAACCATTAACATGTAAAATCAGGTTTTAACATAGTTGTTTATTCCACTAATCCACTTTTTTTCTTTGCTCTGTCAGTGATGCAAGGCATTGTTAAGTAGTTTAATTAGTTGCACTATTAAAATATGTTTTTTACACCAAATCATTACTACATTTTTTTTATTAAAAAAAAGTTTAAAATTTTTTTAAAAACTATATTTTCAGGCAATAAATGGGTGTGTCATTGGCGTATATACTGTCAGTGGATTCAGTGTATGCGGTGTTGCGCAGCTCATCTCTTTGTAGAATTTTATATATTAAATAAAAGTTGTGCAACCCATCACATGCAGGACATTTCTAGTGTTATTGGAAACACATAAACAAACAACCATGTCATCTGAGAACAGCTTTTATTGTCAGCGTTTTCTGTTGGTTGTCCTTAAAGTGCCACAAAACAACAACTTCTTTTTTGGTTGTGAAATTACATATTTCTATTCACGACATCCTTCGTGAAAATCACACTTGCCAAGACATGTCTCGGTGCGGATATGGCTTTGCTTTCTGGTACAACAGTCCTTAAAGCATACAGTCCAGTGCAAGCAAAAGTACTCTTACTATTTATTATTAAATGAAAGGATTATGTAGAGAAATGCATTACTGAGGACTGTAAAACAAAGAAAATCAAGCGAAAACATCAGATGTTTTTTGGATGGAAGTCTACATGACTTCCATCCAAACCACATCTTTAAGATTTTGGGTCGCTCATGTGCCAACATTTGTTTTGTGTTTTTGGTAGCCTTTCATTATTTTCATGTCTATACAGTCAGAATACTGGAAATTTACTCAGAAGTCCCCAAGATTACCAGATTGTCCTTTTTTTTCTGATGTTATGTCAAGAAAATTAGAGTATACACATAAAATATGTGTGACTAACATTTAATGTATACATTCTAGAACAACTAAACTAAAAAGGTATTTCATATCTTTGTGTTAACAGTTCACAAAGGATGTGGTCAGTCAGCTGGACAGTCTTAAGATCGACCTGAGAGGCATAATCCTGTTGGAGGCAGAGGGAAGGCAGAACCTCCTGGATTTCTCTGAAGCAGGGCTGTCAGAGATCAACTACGCCGACTACCTGGAGGAGGTGACACATCGGCACAAACATACTGGAATGAGCAAACGCATCAGCGGGAAAGAAAAAAAAAGTGCAACACAAATAAATCCCTTAAAATATGCATGAATGAATGGGGAAGGGCATAATTGGATAATCAGGCACACAAAACCACGCAGGAAGTAGTGTGGTTTTGTGTGCCTGCAAGGGACAGGCCAGCATACACAACATAGACAAGAAGCAATACACACACACAATATTTGTGTAAAACAGCTACACAACCAAGGTTTTTCTGTGTGATTACTAGACTGTGATTTGTTCTGTAGATGGACCGGTTCATCTGAGAAAGAGCAATCCAAGTAGAAAGAGTGGGGAGTCAAATAATAATGAATTGTTATAAATTCTTACATAATTACGTACAAACATATTTCAGCTGTGCTTTAATGGTATGCTACCAGAAATAGCTCACTTCTGTGGGCGCAGTCTAAGAGGCACCTCCACTGCTGTCAGTTAACATACAACAGGCAGCCATGCTTCGCCTGATAAGAGCTTCAGCCTGATACAGAACAGTGGGTTTCGTCGAGGACCACTGCAGCTCAATTATCCAAAGGTGATCCTGCCAAGGCAAAGAGGATGTAGGAACAGGCAGGGACTTGGCATTTCCTGTCTTGTCTAACACAACCCGTCAGGTTCACTTAGAATTATTTCCCTAGAGTGACTGAAAATTAAAAAAAAAAAGCTTTAAAAACTGACTGATACTCACATACCCTGCAAAAGTCAAGATGACACATTTTTATGTGCAGCATGTCGCTCTGCTGTCTGTTGGAAATAATATAAGTGAAAAAAATTATATTAAATAGCTTTCTAGTGGTCTAATTGACTGGAATCTGTGCAGTTGAAAAGCTGCCACAGAAAAAACTACGGTGTGAAGGTGAAAATGTAGCTTTAAAAATGTATTACTTGTTAGTAAAAAGAAAAGGAGTGGACAAAAAAAACATCTTAAATTTAACTTTGCTACTATAAAGGAAAACAACCTTACTTTTTATATTTTGTTCTCTTTTACTTTGATATCTTTAGGTGAATAAGGGGGTCACTGTAGTGGATCTACTCTCATTTGCCAGGGAACTAGAGGCCCAGACAGACCTGATGGTAAGAATCTGGCTTTTATACAAGCACCCAGTAGTGGTTGTATAAAGTGTTTTCTTTTGTGCGCACACTTATTTAATTTGCTTATGTACTTACAATGCCACAGGAGCACTTGATGGCAAAAAATGAAAAGAAAATATGGGTGTTCTTGCTCTCTAAGCACTCTCTCAACAGCTCTGCCTGAACAAATAAAAGCTCTCAATGATGTGTGACTGCCATCCATTGCATTCAGGTGATTCGGGCAGCACAACACATTCATTCACTTTCAATTTCTAAGTCCATTAAGATCCTTTAGAAAGAGTGGAGGAGAAAGGGGCTTTTAAAAGAGAGTTTAATCTAAAGGTCCCATAAGTTTGTTGTCCTGAAGTAAACCCAGCTGTTCCGTAAATTAAATAATTTGATTCCTCTCCTGACACCACTGTCTACTGGATGAAAGAGATAAAGAACTACATTCTAATGTATTGTTAATAAAAAGCAAGAAAAAAAATAGGTATTAAAAATGTATGATATGTGCTTCAATTCCTTCTAGGCCTTTGATATATTTTTTAAATATATTTCAAGATTGTGTGGTTGTTTGTGCATTTCAGCCCAGAAGTCCTCTGCAGTCTGCTCTGAAAGGCCACATTGGCACTCTGCGGCAGATCCACAGGCAACAGATCGTCCCAATGGAGCAATCCATGGTAATGCCTCACTGTGTTTCTCTGTTTACTATTCAGATAGCTATTTCTGGTTGGACTCTTGTTTTCTGCTTAGGTTAGATTCATTTAGTTATTCTCTTTGAGGAAAGATTCTTCCTACATCATTTCAAAACTATGTGCCAGTGGTGGCTGATTTAATTTGCGCTAATTTGGCGTATTCAGTTGTCATGGTTGTTTGTCTCCCCCTCCCTTCAGACAGGAATTGATATGACTTTCAGGTGAATTATAGAAGTGATAAATGTATGTATTGGATGCATTTATTTCTGTATGTTTTATTTCAGTTAGTTTTAGTTAGTGAATATTACAGGGTAAAATAAAATCAACAAAAAATGTGTTCCAGACTAGAGCTTTTTTTAATTGAGGGTCACTGGCATCTACGCTGAAGCTTTTATTTGATGCTAGAATTTCCTGAATCTAAGCTTTGACCGAGTTGACAGATTTAGAAAGGAAATCTAGAATAGATTTTATAAAATGATTATTTTATATGAGGAAATGACTACTTTTCACTTCATTTCTGATCTAAACAAAACATTTTTGCCTCATTTTAATAATTGAGGTCACATTTAGAGCAAAAATGGTCAATTTGTATGTTTAGCTGACTTGTGATTTGCAAGTTCCTAACATATGAGGGTACTGCAAAAAGATTCAACTCAAGGTTTCAAATATGGACTTGGCAAACACCTGGGTGTCATCATGGTGGCGATATCCTTTTTATATATAGTTATGATTTTAAACAAAAAATTCAGTTCTCTTAAGCTCTAAAGAATGTTTAGAATCTTTCAGTCCACTGTTTTGTTTTTGTTGTTTTACATCTTCACTGTTCCCACCTCAGTGGGTAGTTGATTTTAGGCTTTTTAAACCTAAGGCCCTACTTGCACAGGCCTGTACTGTATACTGGTTGGTAACTACTAGCCAGTAAGGAAAAATGTGGATTCCCCAGCCAGTTGGTGAATTGTTGCTGGAGTTCGCTGGCAGTGGCTTGGTGCAATGGGTCACAAAGAGGTATATGATGCTGCATGAAAACCCTTTTTGTGATAGGCTTGGTCACTGGCATATTGCCACAGTCACCAGTAGTTTGCATGGAAGATGCCAACTTGTCTGCAAACACTCATCAACTTGTTGCCAAGCAGTAGTGAAACTGAAGAGTGCTATGCAAAGCGGTAGCAGAGACCATTTGCTTTCAAAGTAAAAGTGGTACATTTTCAAACATTTTGTTTTCAAAGATAGGCAGACAGTCTCCATTTCCAGTTTGTGCCACACTTTTTCAAGTTTCATTACCTTTCAGTGGTTAGCCTCGTGAGTATCTGCGGACCATTTAGTGTCCTCCATGCAAAGTACCGTGGACTGCTAGTGATGAAACCTATCACAAGGAGGATGGTTGAGCCGCATATTTTATTTGGAAGAGACCACAACAGAGCTAAAAGACATGAGCCCTGTAGATCTGTTTTATTATAAATGACAATATCGTTATGTGTGCTGGATGTCAGGGTCCCAAACTCAAAGCTACCAAGTAGGAGTATTTTCTGTTAACATTTGCAAATATATGTTTCAGAGAATTACATAACCCTTGACAGAGATAAGACATTTATATGATTCATTTAATATCATTTAAATGGGGAATTTTGACCCTCAGGCATGTGTCACCTAAGACATCATGACTGTGAAAAACAAATTAAATATTCAGTTTTTTCCCCTGTCAAAGCCAATGCCATTCTTCTGAATAACAGCAATTATTTACAGCTACAAGCAGTTCAGACGAGCAGTGATATTCTCCAACACAGATTTTTACAACTGCTTTTTTTTTATGTTGTTCTTTTTCTTCATTCAACTTCAAGAAGTATGTTAGAGCAAGGGTAAGCAGAAATGCGTTCATCTTGTGTAATAAATGTCCCCATTTGTTTGTGGAACATTAACAAACACTGACATCGTTTAGAGTAACTTCGTTTTAAAAAAAGAGGTAAAAAAGTCCAATTTTAGGCTGCATTGTGTGTTTTTATTAAATTTACATTATAATCATATACGCTGGTGTTGTACATGAAGAGTTTTGTGCTAAAATGTCAGAAATATCCACTTACAGAAAAGAAATGTTGTGTAGGAACTCTATCTACTTAGTCACTAGTGGAAGCAAAGGAAAGACTGGTTAGTTGTTGCATATGTTACAATTAATTTTACTTTGAAGCTAGCTGAATCACGTTTTTCTTTTCATTGTGGATATTTACTTTTGGAACAGAACTCTTTAGCATGCTCGCAGTGCAAAGATGTTATTCGTCAAGTGTCAGTGGATTCTGGTCTCCATTTCTGTTTCACTGGCATATTTTTGAACGGATATCATTAACCTCTGAACTTTGATCTTTATACTTAAAATTTTGTTTCTCTACAGAGCGCGCTGAACCAGAGTATGAGGTTCCTGGAGAGAACAGCCTCTGATCTTCCTGTAAGTAAAATAGTCCTGGAGTTTAGGACAGAAATAATTTAATCATCATCATCTAAACATCATCGTTTCTTGTCCGTAGAACAAAATCTTAGCTGTTCTTGATGCCATCAAAGCTGCGCAGTTCCTCATCTCGCAAAATGCTACTCATTTAATAAATCGGGTAACTGCTGAGTTATTTTTCTTTGCTTTTATACTTGATTTGTATAAAATGCTGTACTTACATTATGTCCTAATCTTCCTCAGGAATCCAGAAAATACACAGCGACCATTATTGGCTACTTTCATCAATACATTGAATGGGTGAAAACATCTGTAAGTGTTGGTGTGCTAATTTGTTGTTTTTTCTAAGAAGGGGAAACAAAATTAAATTTTCCACACAAAACATAGCAATAACAGCAGAGTAAAAAATAAACTAATAAACCTGAATGGGTCTGGGGTTTTTGGCGGAGGTGGGTAAATAAAAAGTAAACAAATAAAATGAAAAAATAATTATATTAGTCAAGGAAGACAGCATAATACATATTTTAGGCAGAGCTATCAAGCTATGGCTCCACATCCTTTTATAGGCCAGATCCATAAACCCCAGCGTCACCCTCTGAGACTGAGTGATGCCCAAGTGATCAAGAATCCAGCAGAATAATGAGTTTATCTTTGAAGCCATAGAAAAGGTGATCCACAAGACCAAGATACATTTCCAACTGTGCCACAAAATGTGCAAAAAAGGTTGTTTGTTTGTTTTTTAGCGAATATCATCCTGTTAGTCATCATTTAGTCAAGATTTAGATTGCACTTCAAAAATCCAAAACTGCTGGACATGGGGACAGTTCAACAAACAATGAAAACATCAATCAACGGATATGATATTTATCAAATTTATCATATCTGATATTTAGTACATGGCTCATTCTGTGTCTGGCTTCAGGAATGATGTAAAGCCTGTGTTAAATCTTGCTTTTCCCAGGCAGAGTTAGATACTACGACACTGGAGAGCTGGACATACAGCACATTTTAGGTCTAAGACTCTATAGTAGTCAGATCGGATTTAAATCTGCCTTTTACTTGAATCATCTACACTGAGACTACAGAGGATGTTATAAAACATCTTGGTTAAAAATTTAAGTTATATTGTCAACTCACATTGATTCTATAGGAATCGTCTTCCAGTGAAATGTTTCAAACTACAAAGAATAAAATTCAGAAGGAATTAAAAGAAATAATTCTCAATAACACCATACTTCACTTGCTGGCATGTGAACATTCTGTGTCCCTGAATCATAATTTGTTAACACATTAAAGGTGTGGGTCTATTTCTCACAGTGTTAGTTTAGCCTGAAGCGAATGTTGCATTGCATTGCAAAACCTTGCATGTTGCATAAAGGTTTTTGGAGTGTATACAGAGAAGTCAAATATAACAGTTACGACCTCTATAAATTTGAGGAATTTGCTCTGTGGCATGTTGGTTTCTGCTTTAGTTAACTAAAGGAATTCAAGTCAGAGTTAAAAAAAAAACCAAGATGCTTGAATCATGAAGCTTTTCTGTTGATCCCAGAAGTCTCTTTTTGTTTGCCAAGAACGCTCCAGGGAGACATTGTGTAATCGTTTACATCTCCAAGACAGACTTTAACGTCCAGAGTAATTGTACAGTGTTACTGAATCTGTTGTGTGTTGACGTTTCCTGTTTATATCCTCTGTAGCTGGCCATGGAGGTTGCACCATGCAAGCCCTTCAGCAACATGGTGGACACGGCAGAAATCATGGCTTGCAGTTTCGTGGTTGACTCTATGGTAACAATATTAGAAATACAGGAAGACAGACCCTGTTTAAACAGACTGGTAACTTATAGAGTTTATTTGGGTTAAAAAACTTTATAACTGGGTAAAGAACCTTGACTCCCACTGTAAAAGTCACATCCAGTACTGTTCATATTGGTGCATTTAAAGCCACATCAGTAAATGTTTTGATGGGGTAAATGATGATAATATATAAAATTTATGGGCATAGCAAAAGTGTGACGGTTTTAAATGGCTCTAACTGGAACGACTACTGTCTAGCTTAATCTATTATTCATTTGATTTATAAAATGTCCTGAGGCAAGACATATTTTATATTACTTGCGTAGTCTGAACTTTTGCATGAAATTTTTCCTCAGTAATAACAGAAGGCTAAAATAATTATGAATTTATATTCTGATGGGTTATCATTTCCACCCTAAGTACTTACCTTTCCAACAGAACACTTTCTGGATGGGCCTGGGCTGCAGCACTCTCCTCCTGCTCCCGAGCATCATTCTAGCAGTGAAACTGGCCAAGTACTACCGCAGGATGGACACAGAGGATGTTTACGATGAGTGAGTATTTGTACATGCTCTTCTACTTATTCCTTAAATGTATTTATTGTTTTCATATTAAACACCTAGTCACTGTAAAGTTAGGTAACATCTGTACTGCGCTGTGAATTTCCACATACTGTAAGACAGTTTATAGTCTTTGTAGGAGATATTTCACATTCTGATAATGGTTGCAAGACATCCTTCTGTTATTTCTATTCTGTCTTTTCTGTCTACTTTGTGCATGTTGAGCTGCAAATCATATGAAGGATTCAAGTTTTTATTTTTTTTATATTAATATTTTAGCCGAATTTTGGGGTTTATTGCAGTCAAATGAACTTTTTATGGGTCTTGTTTGTCACGTTGGCTCTACAAGTTTACAGTTGATTTTCTTTTCCTCCCTTTTCTCTTCTCTGTAGTTCCTCTGTTTCTGGGACTTGGCATTTCACTTTGTGATAACCATTTCTACTATTTCCATTTCCCACATCCCTTATTTAAACTTTCATTTTTTTCTCATCACTCTCTATCAAGCACTTGGCACTTTAAAAAGAAGCATTGGCACATCTGTTAGTTTATTTTTCTTCTTTACACACCTTTTTTTTAACGTTCTTTGACTCTGCAGTCGTACAGTAGTTTTTTCTATAACGTCTCTGATGATCAATGGCGTCCCTTGCCTTGTAATCTGACTGATTACAAGCAACTATCTGGTGCATTTCCTTTACCAACTTAATGACGTTATGTTGCTGTTTTTTTTCTTTTGTGTGTATCTTTATAGCACTGAGACTATTCCCATGAAAACGTAAGACATTTTATCCACCTCCCTCTCCTTTTCAACTTCTCTCACTCTGTGCTTTTCTCTGATTCTTGTACATAGAACTGTTTACTAAATTCTTGGTGCTGGTTTGCATTTCTAAGCTTGGAATTGCTCTTATGGGTGGATGGTGTGGCTTCTTGTCATGTGCTACCTTTTGAAAAGTGCCCCTTACCTTTCATGAAGGGCTCTTGCAATCATTACTTTACAAGTCCACCTGTTTTTGTAAGTTATGGTGTAAATAACAACAACATGGTTTCTACTCCAAATATGTGTACTTCCTAACATCTTTGAAAAGTTTAGCTTCTCAAAAAAAAGAAAGCATTTGTATGCAAGCATTTCAGCATGGTGTATTACATTACATTTTTCATCACTCTTTTTCTTTTTTTAACAATATTTTGTTTTCAGTATGGAAATTGGTAATAATGGTTATCATAGTGAGCGCTTACAAGGTATTCCTAATCCTATGATGACAAGGTAAACATTACATTAATCCTGTTAACTGCATGTGATGGTGGACGTGGAAGCATGCCCGAGGAGCTTGGCCTGGCATAGTGTAAGCCTGCAGGGGAGCTGATTTTTTGCATGTACATGTGTAGACATATTGAGGTCATAAAATTAAAATAATATGAAAGCTGAAAAGTAATGGCAGCAAAAAAAAAGTATTATCAATAAATTGTGTGATGTATTGGAGTATTTTGATTCTGTAGGATTAGAAGAGAACAGGATGGTAGCACCATGACTTCTGTGCAAGCACTGAGCAATGCAAGAGGTAGTAGTTTACCTTAAAGGCTGGAAGCAAAGGAAAATGGATAGCCTGGCTTTGTGCAAGATGAAAAAAATCGAATTACCCGGACCTCTAATGCTCACCTATTATGCAAAACAACCAGTGTTGGAGGTGGAGAAGTGTTCAAGTGCTTTAGTTGAATAAAAGTTTTGCTAACTAAAGGACAAATGAAAGGTCTTATTTAAACTACAGTATTATTATTACAGTATTATTTATTAAGATACTAAACTGATGTGGTTGGTTGATGTACGTCTTGATGCATTCTCAATCATCCAGGAAAGTAAATCTCCAAAAGTTGATTCTGTTCATCTGGACACGCTACGTCCAGATGAACAGAATCAACTTTTGGAGAGTTATCAGGAAATGATCAGACAGG
>VUQG01001505.1:0-16090 GCA_015106755.1 Etia nguti | reverse complement strand
TCTGTTCGATTTATCAAGACATCACATATTTGCAAAAGTGCTCCGACGTTTTCGTAGACGTCTGTTACCCACCAGCTCAATAGCTAGCCGGGGGTTCAAGGCTCACTAGAGCCGGCGAGAACAGTGAACTCCCGGCACAACGTTTTCAAACCCCCCCGCGGTCTTTCGGTACTCAGGTTAAACATGATATACAAGTCACTTAGAAAACTTAAAAATGTTATTGTTTGGCTTTTTTCAGTGTTTTATTTGTTCCTCAGTAAATCGGTGTGGCTGAGATTAAAGTTATAGTTTTCACACAGCTGAATAAACATCAAACAGAAAACTGATTAAACAGAAGTGTGAGATGGTCGAGAATTTACTCCAGTGTCCTGTTATATTTGAGGGAGCAAGGAGCAGATGGCTGAGTTCATTAAACTCCACCGAGACAGCTGGTGACGCAAATCTGAAGACTAGACCGTCCCATTTCACAGCCTCGCACTTCCGTCTTCTCGGTTTTCGGAGGACCTGACCCACGTAGACCGCAAAGGACCCGGGATCTCGCTCCTGAGTTACTTTTGCGAGATCTCTCAAAAGTAACTCGGGATCTCGCAAAAGTTCATCTTCATTTTTTTTTTCCAGTGTCCCTTGTGGGCCTCCATAGAATGTTGTTCCTGGTTAAGCATTAAATTTGAACAGGCTCAGTAGATAATTTCATTTTGATGTCATCCTGTCAACAGTTATTTCCTAAAACAGTTATACAGACTGTAAAAATAATACATAATCCAATGTTTTGGTAGTTTGTCATTACTTAAACTGAATATGTGAGAACAATTTAGCCCGTCTTGCTACAGAAAAAGTGAAGTAATGTACGCACGTAACTGAAGAAACTTGTTTTGAGTCTGTGCTGAAATCATATATGATCAAGTCATATAAGAAAAATCTTGTGACCATAGTTTGTACTGTACATAAGGATTGATTTGATTCAGAAATCAGTTTAAGGGTCAGCATGCACTTCATGGTCATGAAGTGCATGCTGTTGTAGACAGAGGATCTATCTATGACATGCACATGTGTACTGTAGTCCTGATCTTTTGTGTGTAGGTTGCGGGGAAATTTCGGCACGGAATTGATTTGTCATTTTAATACATAAATGATACAGCAGTGGTTTGTGTGTGGGTGAACGAGCAGGTAAGCCCACAGTGTGTGTGTGTAAGTGAGTTCAGTTTGGAAAACGTGGGGACAGTTCACACACAGGTTTGGTAAAAGTGTCTGATTTCAGTTTGGTTGTCCTTCTAGACTATATATTGTACATTTTTATTACAATTGTAATAATAGCTGGTTTCCTTTTCATTTTGAGTTTTTGATTTTCCTTTCCTCTAAATCTTCTTGTTGGGAACTTTGAGTACACATAACCAGATTAATGCAATAATGCTTTTGTTCTTTCTTTTTTTTTGGCTGTAGCAAATTTGACAGTTTACAAAAACTGGTTTGTACTAGTTCATGAACTGTTATTCAGTGTGTTCATTGTGTGTTTCTGTCAGAGGCTACAGACACAAAAATTTAATGTCATTACAACGTCAGCATATAATACAGTCCATACCTTTACCTTATAAACCTATGTGACTGTAAGACACCAATATTTCATCTCATACAACCTCTTATAACCTACTCCAAGGTAAAGTGCTTGTCCAGCACTTTTAAGCAGCTGAGACATTTTACTTGAAACTGCATTTAATGACACTCTGATGTAACAGGCGATAAAGGACAGATTTAAGGCTGATGACAGTTTAATGGGTCTAGGTGTCCCAACTCAAGGTTAATCAGTGATGTTTCAGTGAGAGTACATCTTCCACTGACCTACATGTGAAACTACACCGATGGGTACAGAGGTTAACAAAGTCTACAGCCTACAGCGACTGAGCACAGTGAACAAGAAGAAACCAAAGTGAGACTTCCTCTGCAGTTGGGGCATCAATGTATGGGAAATGTTTGTGGTTACAAAAGAAAGGAGAGAAAATACGCGTCATTTCTTGCTTATTTCCGGTCTAAAATTCAAGTGAATTGCTTTGCTGTTAATTGTACTTTTTAAAATATCAAAACAAACATTAGATGACGTGTGTTATAAAAAATAAATCATATATTTCTCATATATACCGTGCTTATACAACAAAACAACTGAGATATCAGTGAGGGTGGTTTCTGTCTGAGCAGCTACTCTTGGAAAAACCCAAACTATTCTAATAGTTGTCAAACCACATCTTTATTGATATATATTGAGGTTTCAAAATTTGTCATTAAGGGTCAACAGAAGGACCTTGATGTCATCTTGTGATGAAATGTCGCACCCTTTGTTCTAATTTGTTTGGCATCGTCGTGTGGCTTATTTCTAAAGACTTAGATAGTATTTACATTTTACTTAGACATGCACAAGTGATCGGCTCCTCCATTATGTGCATAATGCCTGTATGAATATGCAGAAACATTATGGATGCACACTCACAGCACTTTTCATTTTGTATCTCATTAGAAATTCATTGCAAACAACCACTGAGGTAACTGTTGTTGTTGTTGTTGTTGTTGGGACCTATATGAATTGAATTGAACTGAATTGAACTGCTATTTGCTGCCTGTGCTACAGTCTGCTAGAGTTCATTTCAAAGGTTGGCTCTTTTCCTACATTCAGGCTAACAGATTCTGGTGGCCTGCCAAAACCAATACTTACTTAGCAGAGTGAACATTTTTTTGCACTTTAGACCAGATTGTACTTTACTTAGCAGAATCCAAGGCCACCTGTGTGCTCCCTGTCAATTTTTGCTGTCACAGTACAGTCTTCTACAGACAGCCATAAAAACTACACACGTCTTTCTACAAGTAAATGACCCAGTGGAAGAATGCTGCGTCAGTTTGCATTGTTAAGTGAGTTAGGTAATCTAAAGCTTTTTTTTTGTCTAAGTAACACCTTCAATGTCGCAGAAGCCCAGGTACATTAATGACTAAAATGCGGCAGGAACAAAGTGCAGCATGGATATGTAAAGAGCATACTTGTTTAGTCATTTGCTCAATAAAACAGGAATATGAAACTAGAACTACACAATCATCCTCTCAAATATAAAAGTTTAAACAATAAGCAGGGAAATTTTGTTTTTAACTTGTTTAAACATTAAAAACATACTATAGATTTAATATTATAGTTTAAAGGTTTATATCATAGGATTATGTGGTCTGGAATCTGCGTGGGTGCATGACCTACTGTAATGCTGACTCAGAACTGAAAAAACTTTGGAAATTTATTCCTCTTTCCTCATCCTCTGTATCACATTCGAGGTCACGCCAGTGCTTCACTATCCTGCCAACTCGTTCTGCTCTGCTATCACTGCATGCAGTTCACATACAGTAGCTGCAGTGACTGCGCCCGGTTTAAACTCACAAAAGCTTATCAGAGGAAAAGTGTGTCATTATGTGGAGTAAAAAAAAAACAGCTGAGAAAGTCTTCTTGCATTGCAAAAGTTCATTTTGCATCATCCTTGCTTAAGTTCCAGTACTCCACAGTGCCTTTCCAGAAGTATGATATATGCATCCAAACGCCTGATTGTAAATCAATATGTTTCGCTAGAGAAGTAAAGAGATATGCCTCAGAAATGTTAAGAAAGAATAAAATATGCACATTGAATCCAGCATCTGTTATGTGAGACTAAAACTATCGGCAAATTCTGGTCACCGTGTGCTATGAAGATGTTATAGGGACACACTTACTTGCCAGTGACAGCACACATTTATCTACTCCCATTAAATTCTTGCTGAACGAGGATTATTTTCCAGGCCACTGGAAGTTCCCAGCCAATGAAAGCTGTTGCATAATTTCCTGGCTGGGAAATATTATTATTCTAAACAACTCTAAAAATAATATTTAAAGAATTTTTGTCTTTGAAATAGGGTGTGGAGTTTGCGAGACATGAGCAACTAAGGCTATTAGACAATGCTATTGTTTGCACTTATCTTCATTGAGTTTGTTGTTTGACTGAAATGTCCTATATAGAAGTGTTATAAAACAGTTTTATACATTTCATTATCTTACATATATATATACATGGAGGAGGTATATTTTTAATAACAGTTAAACAATTAAGAAGCAATTATGAAATCTCTGCTCACTGCTAAGAATAGGGCCTACTTACCCAGAAACCAAGTGAGATTAATACAAAGTGAACACAAGGAGAGACACTGTTTCATAACTAAGCTCCACATTTGGGGTTTATCAATGGATTTGGTAATGTGCTGGCACCTCTTTGAGATGCAGTGGTGCTGGGAGCAGTAATACTGTTGTTTGAAAAGGTCAAGACGGATGGAAAATGTGTCTGCAATCAAATTATCATAAACTAACAACTGGGTAGATGACTTTAAAATATATGTTTTAAATTAATCGCGTGCTTGATAAAATAGATTCGACATTCCTTGATTCAATGTTCTGTAAATTCTATATATTATAATATAATGTTGTTTGTTATAAAGGTGGGATTGTAATTGGTGTGAATGTGAGTGCGAATGGTTGTCTGTGTCTATATGTTAGCCCCATGACAGACTGGCGACCCGTCCAGGGTGTACCCTGCCTCTCGCTCTAAGACTGCTGGGATAGGCTCCAGCGCCGCGACCCTGAAAAGGATAAGCGTAAGAGAATGGATGGATGGATGGATGGATGGATGGCTTTGTTAGCGAAAGTACAAAAACCTGTTTAGACCGATTATTTATGATTGAAAAAAGTGCTGTTTTTTTAAGCATGAAATATAAAAAGTAATGGTATTTTCTTGGAACACGGTTTGTTTGATTATGGTTATCAAGAATATTTGCTTTGATTCACTCACCGTTTCAGTCCGTGACTGTGCTACAACAGGACGTGTATTTCAGTCAACACTTAAGTACTGATTTCTCGCTCAGTCATGGCTGAGAGTCACTTACACACCAACTCAGTAGCTCCTTTGGCTCTGTGTTTTTCAGTCCCAGTTCCAATCCAGTAACATATACTTAGGACGGGTCACAGGTCAGCACTTGCTTTCTTATTCCTTGTTAGCATGAATATTTAGTCCCATATGTAGGCCAGCTGCATCACAGAGGAGAAGGTGAGCCAGGGACAGAGGAAGTTCTAACGGGTCTGAGCTTATTAACCCCTTAAAGCACCTTGAAGTCTTTTGCAAATGGAGAGTTTATTGACAAATTTGTTTAAAAATTAATAAGTTCTCATTTTAATTTCCATATATGACTTTTAATTTGTATTGTATTTGCTGTATTTATCTGGCATTGTTTTAAAAATTGCTTAAAAATGTGTTTTGCCATTTATTTACGTTTTTCAGGGGGTAAGAAATCACACTGATGATGTGGAAGTCTCAAGAACTCACAAAAACTATGTATCCTTAACTCCTAGGATACTGTAGGAATTAAGGGGTTAAAGAATTGGTGATATGGTTTCTGAGATAAGGTTTAATCCCACACCCAATCGGCCTTGATAAAGCTCTTGGAGGGAGTAGTGCTGTACAATTTTATCTGCAGTAGTTTGCCTGAAGACAAAACTTGCTAAATATGAGCAGGAATGTGAAGGGAACACTGGTCATCACTTTCTTCAGCCCAGTGTTTTAAGTGAGCACTTTATATGGATAAGTTTAACAAGGCCTTTAACATTAACATTGAGGGTCAGCTTACTTTCAATACTAATGTGCAAAACATTTTCAAAAAGAGTGAGTGGCCCTTTCTGCTACAGAGGCTTAGGGAATCTGGACGTAGCCCTGGTTTTCTACAGCTTTTCAGTAAATAAGCCACATGGAAAGCCTCCCAGGCTTTTGTTTTCTGGATTAATATGCTGAGGACTCACAGAGAACAAGACCACACTGAAAAGGATCACGCTTAAATCTAAGCATTACAGGAACCAGTACTAGTAGCATTATGACCAAGGGGCCAGTAAGGAAAGTATATAAGATGACTTCTAGGAGGAGGGAACATTTTTTTTCTAAACTTTAGAAGCCAAGTGTGCATGTAACATTCGTGATTCTTAGATGTTACATTCAAAATAAAGGTCATCAGCATTACCATAGGAGCCACAAAATAGGTCACTTCCTATCACAACGCAAATAAGGTCACTTAGGGAATTTGAATATTACACTTAAAAAAAAACACCTTTGCTTTTGTAGTTTAGACAAATTCAGCACACACATGATACAAATAAATCCTCTGGAGTGGGATATCAGCATCTACTGAGCAACAACAGCAGAAGTAAAACTAAATTAGCTCAGATAATTTAACAAATTCAGGCTAAAACTGTTCCTTACTATCTAACATTATACATGACTCATCAGTGTACGAAGATATGTGCTAAGCTGCTCATACTCTGTTTAGAAGCTCAGTGAGGGCATCTACTGGGGAGATAAGTGATTCACATGAAAAAAAACTTGCATCCATTTGGACGAGCAGCTGAGAAATCTGCAGCAAGTGCGTGATGCCATCATGTCAATATGGAGGAAAAGCTCTGAGGAAAGTTTCTAGAACCAGGCTGAATCTCTGCCATGAAGAATTAAGGCTGCTCTGAAGGCAAAAGGAGGTGCAACCCAGTTCAAAGTGTAACTAATAAAGTGGCTTGAGGGTGTACACAGTATGTGTAGTATACGCATGAGTAGTTAGCATTTCCATGACATGTACCTATGACAGTAGAGAACATGTATTTCTATTTGTTTAGACCTCTAAAATCATGTGTTTCTATTTTCCTTCAATTGGAGGGCAATTTTCCTGATAGTGTGTGACTGGACTTCTACTTCGACACGTATCTGATAGAAGTTGGAAGTCATCTGATTAAAAACACTAATGCAATGCTGTGTTGACGAGTTGTGAGATTAAAAGGAGAAGTGAGTCAACACAATAACCAATATTTTCAGTGATAAAGTATAGCAGTGTGTATTAAACGATGAGAAAGCCTAAGGCAGCAAATAGATTGAGAAAACCTGCAATATGAGAAAGAGTCATTAGAAAGCACAGGTCTCATTCTCATTTACCGTTACTCACCTTTTTTTTTAACATGGTTGGGATATGATGAAAAGCCGTCTTTATGGAAATCCTTTTTTTTTGTTGCTTTTTTTTTAATATATATTAATGCATTAATGCATCAGTAACTTCATTGCAAGTGAATTGGTCATATCCCTTTGTTAGTCTACATAGAGGGTGCATATCCTTAAATCCACAGCATGTCTTCATTTTGTCTCCCTCACCTTCATCAACCGGTCACTGCAGACGCCCCTGCCCCCTGCGTCTGGTTTTTCCCTTCCACTTGCTTCCTGCCTCTTGCTCAAGGGGGTCATATGATGTTTGAGGTTTTCTTTGTTTTCTTTGCATTATTGTAGCTTACAATATAAAGCACCTTGAGGCAACTGTTTCTGTGATTCAGTGCTATATAAATAAAAAACATTTGAATTGAACTGAAATCATCTGACTCAAGTTTACTGTAGCAAAATTCACTGTCACAAGTCTTGTATCAATTTTTACTCTTGTTTCCCCTTTGTATATTATGTTATGCTATGCTATGAGATGCATTTTGCAACATGTCCATAGTGGTTTATGAGGTCTGCATGGGAAGATTAGTACCTCTGACAGAGTCCCTTGTGTTCACACGCAACAAAAATCTTAGAATCTTCAACTCTACCACCTATAGCTTTCTGCCTTACCCATCTTTGACATTGCCAGTTTCATTTTAGGTCTTACTACTATTGTCCCTTCACTCTCCTCCTGTCGCATCCTGACACTATAGGCATAGGAAAAAGTACAATGACAAAGTACATCAACTACTGTGTAGTACAGTAAAGTCACACTACATATATGTATAGTGTTCTGCTCTCAGTCTGAGAACCACAGTGCCACCTTCTGGCAGTCAGTTGTAGTCAGCCATGGCAGATCACGTGGTGTGACTAGCTAGTTCTCCTGTGGATTATTTTTTTCCTTGGAAACTATCTGTCCCTGAGTAATCTGAGTAATTGTGTTTTTAATGTTTTAAGAGTGACATTTTTAAGTCTGATCAAATGTAACTGCAGCCAAAATAACTGATTTTTAGGTGTGGAGAAAATCATTTTTTTTGCATTGAAGTCAAAGTATTTGGTCTGTACACCAAGTGGAGAAACAATATTGTCAATAATGATGTTTGCAATGTGTTTATGCTTTTTTGCAGTTTTATAGCAAGATGATAATTATTTATTAGAAGCTTCAGCAAAGTCGAGAAACATGCATAGTGTAAGCTCCTGTCTAACTCTGAAGATGGAAACTCCATAGACAGCATACATAGTATATTCTTCTGTGTAGCTAGCAATCCCATGACCTGTGATACAAGACTGAGAACATGTGTTTCTACTTGTTTTTAAATAAGGGTCATTTCACTACTATCACTGACAGTGTGTGACTGGCTTTACCCTTTCATGCATATTTGAAAAAGATTCAGAGATTGTTTTGGCTCACCACCTGTATGTTTGGCTGTTGCCTGGTGGACGAGACAGTTGTCTCTCTGTGCATTTCGTCAGGAATGGGTTCTGACAGTCATCTGTGCTTACGGTCCTTCAAGCGTCTCCTCAGTCTCACTGACACACCTTCTGTAGAAGAAGCAGAGTCTGGAGATGGTGGCAGGGTTTGATGAGATTTGCCCTGAATTCCTTAAGCAGGAAATACACTTTACACATCACTTTTATTGCTAACGCAGACAGCATGCTAACGCTAAACTAGCCAAAAACCCAGAGTGATGTTAAAGCTGAATGAATGCCACCCCTAACCCAGCAGCCAGACCCTGAACTTCAAAAGATAATAAACAGATGAGCAGTCAGGCTGCTGCCTCTGATTCAACCTGTTCATATCCCTAAAGCAGAATCACTGTGGGGATTGCTTTGAAGTTTCTCTGTGCTGGTTTTCATCTTTGCGTTGTTTTTTTTAAAGCTTTTTGTTCATACTTAAATACTAAGAGAAAGATCATATGTGTGTCCTCATAAGGATAGAGATTTGTATTGATGTGTGAGACTGCAGCCTACAGGTTTATATTGCTAAGTGGTAATTATGAGACAATGGTTAGGTCATTTTACAGAGAAACACGAAAGTAATGTAACAAGTAGTACTTTCTCCTTGGAGTAAATGAGTAGCATACTGCATTACTTTTAAGAAAAGACCTTTGTGTAATATGTGTAATACATTACTTTTTTTGAGTAATGACCCCAGGCGTATGCTCTCAGAGTCAGCCAGACAAACAGTCGTTTTCTAATGAAGCCATTTCAAACTTTTGCTTTCTTTTTGGGGACTTTTTTAAAATTGGACCTGTAAATCTGCGATACTTGGAGACTAGCAAAAGGCATTTCGTGAGCAACAACCTGCCACTGTGTGACAACTATTAGCTCCTATTTGTATTACAAACAAGACGGTCGTTTGTAATACAAATAATAAGTAAGCTGATGAAATAGAGTATGAGCTGAGCACATGTGAAAACCGTCATTAAGATGAGGAAATAACACAAGTTAAATTCTGCACTTTTGAGGCATACTTTTGACTGTTTCTACAGGAAAAACTATTAAAAGACCTCAATTAAAAGTGAGGTTCACAAGAAGGCCGTCCATGGCCAGACTGGCCTGAGAGATTATAGCAGTCTGACAAACACAGAAATTATAATCAATTAAGAAAATGCAATTTTGTTTTCTAATGATTTCTATTTTTAGTGTTGTTTCAGGATGCTTTCATACCCCAGAATGTTTCCCTTCTGTTGTTTGCTGTGCTCTGTGCCAGCAGTCTGGCAAAACGTAAGAAGTTGACTCAGCTCTACTAACTCTACTGACGCATTTATTCATAAAATTTCACTTAAAAAAAATTACGTTTTGACTGTATTAAGATCTTACATAGCATTCAGTTTCTTCCTGTTATTCTTTCTTATCTAGCTACCTTTATCCATTACTCCTACTCTCCCAATGTTGGAGGTGGTAGTGGCAGCTCTTTTCCCACAGATGGAGAGGGCAGGATAACGGCAGTCCGGGTCTGGGAGCTATATGGTGCCTACATCACAGGGTCGGTCTTCATTCTTGTTCACACCAACACCAAACAACTTTTAGTTTCAGGAACAAAACTGATTCATGACCAGCACGAAACATGACATTTATGTTTTGAGGCCATACCTACGTTTTTGAAACGGTAAAATAGTCATATTTGTGAGTGATTTGTTTGCATACACAGTTAGGCACACAATACTGTTGCATTCTTGGCCGTTAATTATTTTTAAGAAATTAAAATATTCTTCAGTGGAATATGGGGAACGAACAGACCAAAGAAACCTCTAGTTCAAACAGAGTCAAAATGAAATGCGTTTGCTTTCTTTTCGGTAACGTATGCTTCACAGCAGTGTTTTTGTCTTTGCGGTCCAGGATTCAGCTCCACTACGATTATAGGATGTTAACAGAGCCAGTCGGTGTAGTTAGGCATGACGGCAGCTAGAGGGCAAGACCGGTGGGTTTGAACACAAATGGAATGTTATGTAAAACAGAGTAAGAATGGCCGAATAAAGAGTTGGTTATGAATCATTACAGTGGACGCGCATATAATTAAATAACAAGACATGGTGTCAGAAGTCCTGTACTGATCTGTACAACTTTGACCGCACGAACCTGTATCTTTCGGAGCTCACAAAAAGCAAGGAAAAAGAAACAGGGAGAATATGGCGGATGAAACTGCACAGAGAGCGCCGGCGGGGCTGAGCGTGACATTCAGCATCCAGCCACTGGAGCCCTTCGACTTTTCAAAGCTGCAAGAGTGGTCCAAATGGATACGAAGGTTTGAAAGATTTCGTCTCCAGTCTCCAGACTGATAGTCGTCAAGCTAAAACACGTGGGTTCCGGGAAGACGGCAAGAAAGGCGCAACGTGTCATAAATGTGGCGGCGCTCCATCCCATTCAAAGCAAGATTGTCCAGCAAATGAAGTAAAATGCCATGCATGTGGGAAAAAAGGACATTACAGGTGCATATGCAGGGCACCCAAAACCATGCATGAGGTTGAAGAGGATGAACATGGTTTGTTCCTTGGTAGCGTTAAGTGCGAGGGTGAACCATGGACTGTCGACTTAAGCATAAATAACAAGAACGTGTCATTTAAAATTGATACAGGTGCTGATGTGACAGTCCTACCCTTTAAAGTGTTTAAGGAACTCTACAGGCACAACCATCCCCCCAGTCTCCACATACCAACCAAGGCTCTGCTGGGTCCCGGGAGGAGTCTGTTGGATGTCGTTGGTGTCAGTGAGCTTGCACTGAGGAAGGGAGACAAAGAAATATTAGAAGATGTCTTTGTCATCAGACACCTGCACACTCCTTTGCTGGGGAGACCTGCCATTAGCAAGCTGGAGCTTGTGGCCCGTCTGGATTGCATAACTATAGAGACACTCAAAACGTGCTACCCAAAGCTATGCAGTGGTCTCGGAGAAGTACGTCAGCCATACGACATCTAACTGAAACCTGGAGCTCAACCTTTTTCCTTAAAGATGCCACGGAGGATCCCGTTACCTCTGATGGATAAGGTTAAGCAGGAGCTGGCCTGTATGGGACAACTGGGGGTGATCAGCAGGATTGAGGAGTCAACTGATTGGTGCTGAGGCATGGTGGTACCAAAGAAGACAGAAGCCGTGCACATATGTGTTGACCTTACACACCTTAATGAGTCTGTGTGTCAAGAGAAGTACATACTGCCATTGGTGGAGGAAGCATTAGGCAGATTGGCTGGAGTCAGCATATTCAGCAAGCTGGACGCTAACATGGGGTTCTGGCAAATACCTCTGACAGAAAATTCAGCCAAATACGCCACTTTCATCACGCGTTATTACTTCAAGAGACTGCCCTTCGGGATCGCTTCAGCACCAGAGCATTTCCAGAACAGGATGGTCACAGAGGTCACAGATGGTGTTGAAGGGGTAGTTTGCCACATGGACGATGTGCTGGTCTAGGGCAGAACGCAGAAGGAGCATGACTCTCGCCTACACTCTGTGCTGGGCAGGATCCAAAAAGCTGGCATCACCCTGAACATTGACAAGTGTGACATCGCGAAACAGCGGGTGACATTTTTAGGGCATGTTCTGTCAGCCAGTGGCATCAGCCCTGACCCAAGCAAGACCCAGGCTGTGAGGGAGATGAAGGAGCCACAAAGCGTGAGTGAGTTAAGGAGCTTTCTGGGAATGGTTAACCAGCTTGGAAAGTTTATCCCACTGCTTGCAGAGAGAGACAAACCTCTAAGAGACTTACTGTCTAAGAAAAACTGCTGGAGGTGAGACATCAACCAGGCTAGAGCATTTCGGGACCTGAAAGATGTGCTCACATCACCGAAAGTGTTAGCCATGTGTGACCCAAGCCGTGACTGCAAGGTGTCAGTGGATGCATCATCGTATGGCTTAGGGGGTGTGCTACTTCAAAGATGGGACGAGGAGTGGAGACCCGTTGCCTACACGTCACACTCCCTCACTGCAACAGAAAAGAGATACCCTCAGGTTGAAAAGGAGGCTTTCGGTCTGACCTGGGCTTGTGAAAGGTTCTGCAACTTTCTTATTGGCAAACACTTTCAAATGGAGACAGACCATAAGCTGCTGCTGAGTCTGCTGGGGGCACAAACACTGGATGTACTCCTTCCCAGAATTCAACGCTTTAGGATGCGCCTCATGCGATATTCCTACTCAATTTCGCATGTACCAGGCAAGCACTTGTGGACAGCTGACACGCTCTCACGATCTCCAGTGAAGCCAAAAGAAACATCTCAAGACAAGGAGCTGTTAAGATAATGGACAATCTGCCAGCTTAGTTTATATCTTATCTTATCTCATCTTATCCAGCTTATATCTTAAATTTCTGAAAGTGGCCCACTTGTCAGGGTTCATTTGTGGAATTTCTTGCCTTCTTAATGGGGTTGGGACCGCCAGTTGTGTTGCGCAGAAGTCAGGCTGGTACACAGCTGACAGCCCTATTTGACAACTGTTAGAATTCATATTATGGCAAGAACCAATCAGCTAAGTAAAGAGAAACAAAAGTCCTTCATTACTTTAAGAATTGAAGGTCAGTCAGTCTGGAAAATTGCTAAAACTCTGAATGTGTCCCCAAGTGCAGTCAAAAAAACCATCAAGCGGTACGATGAAACTGGCTCACATGAGGACCGCCCCAGGAAAGGAAGACCGAGGGTCACCTCTGCTGCTGAGAATATGTCACGGGGTGGAAATGGACAAGTTAACTGGGTTTTTTCATCTTGCATGAGTTGCTGTATTTTATTGTTAATATTTTAATATTGTATAGTGTTTTATTCTTGTTTTATTGCATGCTTTTATTGTATTTATTGTTGACTTGTCCCGGAGAGACTCCGCCCCTCCCTGATTACTAACTTGGCACACCTGGGAGGTCAGAGGCCCAATAAGAGGGCCTGGCAGGTCAGGAGCAAGAGGGCGGGGCAGCAGAGATGGCGAAGTAGCTGGTGGCAGGCGGCGGCCGCAAGCGGCGGCGTTGGTGCGGGTTGGTGTAGCAGTACATGGCGAGGGCATACGACGGCCAGTGCGTGGAGAGGCAGAGGGAGTTGTGCTGGTGCTGAAGAAGTAGCTTGATGCCGGAGGATGCTACGGTGGTGGATTAAGTGGCAGCGGGACAGCGCCCTATCTCCTATGGCGAGACCACAGTGCTGGCGTGACACAGAAAAGCGGCGGGCGGAGTTGAGAGCTCTGCCCATCCGGGGTAAGTCCCGAGACATATCGCGGTGCAATAACCCAGTTCACTGGAAAGAACAGTGACTGTCGCTGCCCCCTCTCTCTTCCAGTACTCTGGAGCTGAGAGACAGACTCCAGAGTACTGGAAGACCCGGCGGCGTCTCCTTGCCCCGCTCCGATCTTACTGGATTTTAATGCTGTGGCTGACGCCACCGGACTTTTAGTGTTATGTTTTATGGTTTTTACTGTGTGTTCTCCCTGGCCAGGGCTGTTTTAATTCCTTTTAAACTTTTTTTGTACAACAAATTATATTTTAGTAATTCAGTTTTATGTTGTTCTGTTCCCTTGGCTGCTCCACTGCTCCGCCCATTGTTTGGAGGGTTTCCCTCCTTAGAGTAACACCTGTTGACCACTTACAGATACATTCATCTGAGTCACCAGCCTCAGAAATCACAAGTTAACAGCACCTCAGATTAGAGCCCAGATAAATGCCACACAGAGTTCCAGTAGCAGACACATCTCTACATCACCTGTTTAGAGGAGACTGTGTGAATCAGGCCTTTATGGTCAAATAGCTGCTAAGAAACCACGACTAAGGAAAAGCAACGAGCAGAAGAGATTTGCTTCTGACCAGCATGGCTACCACAGCATCCTGCAGCGACATGCCATCCCATCAGGTTTGCATTTAGTTGGACCATCATTTATATTTTAACAGGACAATGACCCCAAACACACCTCCAGGCTGTGTAAGAAGGAGAGTGATGGAGTGCTGCACCAGATAGCCTGGCCTCCACAGTCACCTGACCTAAACCCAATGGAGATGGTTTGGGATGAGATGGACCGCAGAGTGAAGGCAAAAGGACCAACAAGTGCTCAGCATCTGTGGGAACTCCTTCAAGACTGTTGGAAAACCATTTCAGGTGACGACCTCATGAAGCCCATCAAGAGAATGCCAAGAGTGTGCAAAGCAGTAATCAAACCAAAGGGTGGATAGTTTGAAGAATCTAAAATATAAAACATGTTTTGAGTTATTTCACACTTTTTGTTTACTAAATAATTCCATATGTGTTCATTCATAGTCTTGATGCCTTCAGTGAGAATCTACAATGTAAATAGTCATGAAAATAAAGACAAATCATTAAATGAGAAGGTGTGACCAAACTTTTCACTGATAGTGTATATTGTATATTGTGCACAATACGGCCTGTAAGACTGCTAAAACTCATCCTGTCTATCTGCCTATTTATGGGCTACATACTGCATGCATTCAGGTTGGCAGTAAAACCATCACAATGTCTGTGACAGAAGTCACTATGATCCCTGAAAAGGGTGAGGGCTGGCAGCAAAACTGCAGCCTATGACCCTGGGACATTATTTTTAAAACCCATGTGTGAAAGGACCATGAACGGACACACTGGCTGTTTTTATTTCCTTTTTATTTATGACACACACTGTTGACAGTCGGTTTGGCACCCATATGTGCAGCTTCTCAGCTGCACTCCACAACACTTCCCCACTCTCTGAAGGGAAAAGGCCTCAGGATCAACCCAGCAGCTCTCCTAGAAAGGCAGGAGAGGGAGGAGGGAAGTGAAGGAGGTGGAAGGCCTACTGTTTTGGAGTAGGCTTTCCACCTGAAACAGCCTCTCATTTCTCACTGAAAGTATCAAAATGCTGCAGTTAATGCGTGGGTTCGACAAAGCATCTCTTTGGTGATCTACTCCAAAACAGCTGGGGTATAAATCATGGACAAAGCTTAGGTTTTCAAATAAATTAAAACCCTGTCTGAGTCTTCGGTTGATTAATAAGCTGGAGTGAAAGACTGCTTCCTCGACACCTTCTCCTCGGCCTGTGTTTTGAGGATTCTCACAATTCCTATGACTCAGGGGTGTTGATTAGGGCAGGGATATATGGCCAAAAATATTTATCACGATATATATTTGAAAATTTGTGATAACGATATAACTGACGATATAATTGACGCGAGACAAAATACTTTATAACTCCACAACGTTATTAGTGCAAAAAACCCCATCAATGCATTTTCACTTAAACAAGCAGCTGTTTTTTATGTGCATTAAAGCTATATAAAAATTTAACAGTGCAAATGCTTGCTGACAGTTTAACCAAAAGGCATTTCCAGTGGAAATGGGCCGACATATCCTGGGCATAACCATGTATAATATCCACAACACTTAAAAAGAGGTTATACACACACAATACGGTAATATTATGTTGAAGCACAGTACGTATTACTCCGCGAGGCTCCTGACTACGGTAGCCGTAATGCTCCGACAATCCATCAAGCGGTGCGGCTTCGTAGCTTACCAAATTCGTACTAAAACATTTTTTGACAGATTTTTGAGCGCCGTGTACCACATAAAATCAGTTCGAGGTCAGTAAGC
>VUQG01001502.1:36711-57700 GCA_015106755.1 Etia nguti | reverse complement strand
CTGAAGCCTCACATTAACTTCTGTCAGTTCTTTTTACTTTCAGTTCAGGAAGGAGACGAAGCTGCCGCTGACCTCCACTCGACCTTCCTGCTTCCTTTGTCTCTGGAGGCGTCCTTTATTGACCCCTTTTTTCTCCGGAGCTGCATCTTTTATTTATTTATTTTTATACATATTCAAGATTCGTGTTTTTATTTTTTATTTTCTGTTTGAGATTAAATATATTTTATTGCAGTTAATCTGCTTTTATAATTTATCATTAGATTTTAGGATGTGCCCACCACATCACATAAAGCATGTTAAATTAAATAAAAATTTAAAAAATAAAACAAAAATACTTGATTTTAATATGAAAGAGTTTCGTGCAAAATTTGACAGACTGTGCTTCATTTTATTTCATTTTAACGTTTTTTAATTTTTTTTATTTTGTTATATATTTTACATTTCGTTTTATACTTTACATGAACTGCAACAAATAATTTTTAAAGGTCAAAGCCATAATATTAATATGAGTAATTCATTAAGATATATGGTAGATGAAAACATCTGAAAACACAAATTTGAGAATAAAATCCTGCAAAGGTGAAAAAAATAAATAAATAAATAAATAAATAAAACAAAATGTTTTTGACCTGTAAATATCAGTTATTTTATTTTCCGTCCATTTATCCTCTTTTTAAACAGTTTTATTTTAGTTATTATATTTAAATGGCGCTGCACAAATAAAGACTATATGAATTTAGAAAGAGAAAAAATTATTAATCTGCTTTTATTCATCCGCCTGTGAAATATTCAGATTTGAATCATTTATTAGAAGTCATCAAATTTTCAGACTAAAATGAGGAAAATGTGTCTCATAAACACGTATATAAAGCTTAATCAGCGGAGGAAAATGATCAATATTTACCTCCTAACAGATCAGCAGCTGATCATCTTCACACAGATGAAAAACGTAGGAATCCAAAGTCTTATTTAACTGCTTCGTTCTTGATCATCAATATTTTGTATATTATAAACTCATCTTTATACATTTTGTCCACATGAAGAAAAAGTTATATTTTCCCTTTAAATGTAGAATTTAAATCCGAATTTTTACACTTCGGATGCAAAAAGCGTTTAAAGACTGATTATTTAAAACGTTTTTTTAAGTCTTTTGTTTGATAAAGTTTATTTATTTGATATTTAATATGTTATATAAGTGTTTATATTGTGATTACATGCATTTTAATTATAAACATTTTGATATCAGACTAATTTCTCAGTTCCAGTTCACATTTCGTCCATTTAAATTTCAGCTTTTTGAAAAAGAAATACAAGCTCGCTAAATAAACTTTTATATATGAAGCAAAGATCAAATTGAAATTGTCATGATTAAAAAAAGATTGTGATCATGGATGGCTCGGTCTGCCGTCTCTCTGAGGACATGTTAGCTGTTTTCTGTCATTTGTCAGATCGCCTCCGTCCCTTTGATGGAGGCCTTTGAAGTCCAGCAGCGGACTGTCATGCAAATGGAGGCCGATAGAGAGGAGCCTGCAGGCCGGGGGAGGAGGACGAGGTGAGTGTGGGAAAAATCTGCTGTGGAGTCTCATTTTTATCAGGGTTTAATTCAAAAAGAGAGTTTTAGTTTTAAAATAACGAGGATGATGTGAGGAGGAAGAGGAGGAGAGTCGGTGGAAGTGAAGAGAGGAAGAAGAGCGCGAGAGGAAGAGAGACAGTGTCCGCGTGTGTGTGTGTGTGGGGGGGGGGGGGGAGGGAGGGAGATAAGAGCAATAAAAGTGAACATGTGACTGCTGCAGTTTTTTAACAGGCAGCTGATGGAGACGCCACAGAGAGAGAGAGAGAGAGCGAGCAGGTGGAGGTGTGGACAGGTAGACACGCGCGCACTCAGAGACTGAAGCTTACCTGCAGACCAGGTGAGAGAGGCAGGCTGGATCCGCAGTATGCTGAGGGAGTCCCCTCACCTGGAAAGATGTACGTGAGCTACCTGCAGCTGGACAAGGACCCCGCCATGTACCCGCACCAGAACCCGGTCACGCGCCACCCGGGCCTGAGCCTTAGCCCGCAAAACTTCCCGGTGCCCGCCCCCCCGCAGTACCCGGACTTCGCCTCCTACCACCACCACCACCACCACGGCATCGGCAACGAGCAGCACCCGGCCCAGCAAGCCCCGCCGGCGGCCGGCGGCTGGAGCCCGGCCTACCCGCCTCCTCCGCCCGCGCGGGATGACTGGTCCTCGCATCCCTACGCACCTCCCGCGGCCTCCTCCTTGACCGGTGCGGTGGGCACCACCCTGGGATTCGGGCCCACGGAGTTCCCCGGCCAGCCGCCTGCGCTGATCCCCGCCTCCCTGAACGCCTCCGCGGGGCCACTGTCCCCCGGCTCCCCGCGGAGGAGAACCCCGTACGAGTGGATCCGCACCTCCGCGCCGCCCAGCAACCCCAGTAAGACCCCCACGACTGTTCCCCTTTTAATGCCGCTGATGTACCTGCTCCCGCTCACCTAAGCTAGCGAACACCTCAACAATATTCAGGTTTTTACTTTAAACCCGCTCATGTTTCAGCATTTAACCGCTTACTCGTCACTTTTCAGCTGCTTGTGGTTTTATTTTATTCCTGAAGCAAACCGAGCTCCAACAGTCTGTTTGACATTTTAATATGAGGCTGATATGAGACGCAGTGATACTCAAATGTCTGCACATGTGTGCTCAGGTTGGAGATAGCGGCAGCCCGGCACGAAACACGCTTATAATCGATTAATCTGCCTGAGATGAAGTTTGGTTAACGAAAAACGAGCTTCTCCTTTAAAGTTCAGCAGTAATGATCTTGATAATGGTTTCTTTTCCTTTCATAGATATTATAAATAAGCTGCATGTAGCTGCTCATGCTAACAGTAAAAATGAAATGACTTAAACATGTTATTAATCTGCATAATTGACGTTTTTAAGGCTTAAACTTTATATTTACTTAAATTCCGTTTTCCTCCCTCACTTGTGCAGATTTATTCCTGAATATTTTCCCAGATCGTTTTTATTTTATTATCTGGATGTAATCTCCTTCACTCTGGAGCTTAATTTAATTAATTTAATTTTAACCCCATCATTGACGCTCTATTTAATTTTTTTAATCCGCTCTCATTATTTTTAATGTTTTGGTTTCCTTCAGACTTTCAGATTAAAAGCTCCATATTGCACCATGTCACCCCGATTCACCTCAGTTCGGCTTAATTTGATTTGATTTGATTTTTAATTTATTGCCCAATATTTCCCTTTCGTCCCCTTCAGACTATTTTTGAAACCTTTTCTTCATCAGAATGGCATTTTTCACTTCTTTGCACCGATTTTGACTCATACTCGATGTTTATTCGATTTTGGGGGCCATCGTGGTGGTGCTTTTAAATTTCCCTGGAGGTTTGAACCTGTAGAATGAGCTGGTGCAGCTGTCAGGACATGACGGCTGAAGCGTTCCCACCGGGTCCCGGTCTCCGGATCAAACGTGTGAAGCCGGTTTGAATCCTTGTGATGTAAATGCGCCCCGCTGCTCGTGACTCCGGGCAGGCTGAGCTCGGCCTTTGTCCTCCGCTTGTCCCTGGGCGGAGAAAACAAGAGCCGACAAGATAGTTCCCACTTTGAAGTGGGAAGTGTGACTTTTGCTCAGGCTCCGAGGTTTCTGCAGGGCTTACATGTCACAAAACATCTTATCAGCTCTAAAGAAATGATTGTTAAATAACTTCAACCTCGCTTCTTAATGTGTTTTTGAATGATAATAATTAAAAGCAATAAAATGAAATCAGTGAATCAAACTGAACAGCAGAATTAACTGGAGCACAGGAGGAGTTTGGTTTGGGGTTTTTTTTAATCTTACTTTCTAATATAAAATAATAGCACAGGTTCAGTAAGATCTGACTGGGTGTTTGGGGTCCGTCCTGGGTTTCACACACCTGGCTAAAGCTGCAAGTGAGCTGCGAAAAGTACCTTCAGTTTTATTTCCCTGAAATGGTCTTAAGTTGCATTTATGATGGACTTTAAAAAGTATTTCACTTGTTAGAAACCTGCAGAGATGAGAGTTCAGTAAGAGGTTAACCACCAGAGAGTCCATTTTAAGCAGGGGTGTATCCTGGAATTTTACAGTAGGGTGGCACAGCACAGGGGTGAGGTGGGGGCCACAGGTGATTAAATATTTAATAAAAAATGCATGAATCTGGTGCAGAAAACGCTTCATGCAGAGCCCAGTTCTCTCATTCATATACATAAAAAGTGGCACTGCACCAGACTTTAAACATCATTTATTATTTTATATTGGATAATTGTTTTAGACCCTTTTAAAACCTCTTTATCCTAAAGGATCCTGTTAATATAGAAAGTTTACGGACATCACAAAGAAAAGCCTGAGCACAGCTGTCGGATTTTGATATATTATATCAAAAAAAATTAATAATTATACTCTCTATTATCTCTATTATTAACTTAAATGTGTTTTTCCTTTTAAATATAAATGAAAAATAAATAAGGGATGTTACATGATAAAGCATCTTTCTTCGGGGAGCTAGAGCCAGACTATCAGGTGTTTCTGAACATGAAGCCCAACTCACAAAGGTAACAGTTGGCCCCCGACGACCTGCCGCCACCACAGGAAGTCTGCAGCTGTGCAGGTTGGTAAAGAAAGATGCAGGCAGGTAACTTTGGGCTTTTTTCAAAAGCTAAAAAAAATCCCAAAGAATAGTAGTTTGATGCAGATGATCTTGTTTTCAGAAGTATTTAAAGCTAAAATCATCGGTGAGACTAACATCAGATTAACCGCCCATCCCTGCGGACTACACCTGCAAACCAGAATCAACATTTTTGTCAGCAAGAAGGTCCCAAAACTGAAGGCGCACATAAAATAGAGGAGAAACCTCTAAAAATGACCTCACTTTGAGTCCAGCGCACTGGTAGGCTTCTAATCTGTTAGTGACGGAGAGAGTGAATAACAGTCGGGTTAATCTTACATTCCTCCACTGGATCTCATTTAATTCTCTGAGTATATGAAGTATTTCCCTCAGGTACTTGTTAAGTTAGTTTCATCTTGTACTCCACTCTATTGTGGATGTGAATATTTTGTTTTGTACTCTTATTATTATAATTTACTGCTTCTGTTTTTATTGGGTAAGACTTGAGGAGCTGTTTTATTCCCATACTCTTTGTATTTTCATGTTTTACGGCTGCGAGCGGCACTTAAACGCCAAGACTCTTCTGTATGCATGTTGACTTTTATGGGTATTTTTATTTGTAGTGTGAAGATATGATAATAAAATAGTGGTTTACGTCGTCGGAGTCGAGAGATGGAGAATTTACAAGCGCACACTTGGTTCTGAGAAGGATAAAAATGCAACACTCGAAATTTCGACGGGTGTTTAGAGTGAACTCTGAGCTGTATTCAGCTGTAGTTTCATAGTAAACTGCTACATGGGAAAATGCACATTAGAGCATTTGACGATGAGGTCATCATTGGCAGGAATTTACTGTTAATAATAAGCTGTAAGAATACAGTAAAGAACTGCAGGTTTATTCCTGGTAATCAGCTGTAACGCTACAATAGAAGCTGTAAAAATACAGTACTTTTCTGTTATTGACTGTAAGTTTAGAGTGAATGGTTTATCTTTGTGTGGATTATAGTCTTTGAAAAACAGATTTGGACGTGTGTTTGTTTGCTTTTTCCAACATTTCCATATTGTTTAGAGTCGTATCAGGTTCCCTGTTGTAGATGCAACTTCTCTTAACTGTGAATTTACATCCACAAGAAGCACACATGAAATCAGAATCAGGTTTTGTTGAAGCAGAAATTAGGAAATGAGCAATAATTCCTTATTTTTCTTGTAATTTTCTCATCAGTTTTAGCTCTCGGTGCCTTTGAAAGCCCATCTTTGGCTCAGTCCGTGCAGTGAGTAAACCTCTCTGTCTTTTTGATTTACGCTCCTTCATTAGCGTCTCCGCTCTCTCGGCTCTTTATCAGCTGAAGGAGAATCAAACTGTTGGTTTTTACTTTCCAACAAATGAAGCAGAAACTCTAAAGTTCAGACAGATGTTCCCTCTCAAACTAAAATGTTTGAGTTTTAATTCGCCCTGGTGACCGATTAGAGCACAGACGGAGGGTGGCACGCTGCTTATTGAGCTGTTGTGTGTTTAGTGTTAATATTGAATCAGAGCGTGTTAAAGAGCCATGAAGGCCTTTTTAATTAACTTTAACACAACTGTCTTCCTGTTATGTGCACCCATACACAGAAAAAAAGGTTCATTTTCTTGTTTAAAGCTGTAAAATGATTTCTTTAGCTTCTTTCTTTTTTATGTTTTAGTTTTGAAGTTGCATTCCCCATTTAACAAAAATCACCCCTTGGATTGTGCCCATTATTGACCTACCAAATGCTGCTAGAAGGCACAAACTCAGTAACTTCCTTATGGGGTGATTTTTTATTTACTCCAATTTTAAAAAGAGCAGAGCTCAATAAATCCCACCAAATAAATAATACTTTTAAAGGGATACAAAACACTGAAAATACATGAAAAATGGCCAAAAAGGATTCTAAAAGTTCACATAAAAATGGAAAATCTCAAAGAGACAAATTCTAATATGTCCATTCTCTTTGGAATGATTTTCAGTCTCTGGGCTAATCTTTAGGAGGTTTGGGGCCTTTTGTTTTTCACCCTCTATTTTCACGGCCCATTTTCTCCAAATCCACCAATGAAGATCTTTGATTTGTTTTGGGTTTTTTTTTTTTTCTTTTCCCCCCTCCAGCACAGAAGATAATCAACAAAGTAGTTCTCAGATATGAATACATATTTTTTCATAACAGACAGCACGACCTTAAGATTTATGTGTCTCCTGACAGTTAAGGTAACCAGTTAGCATTTCTTGCCGTAAAGTAACAGAGTAACCAATGTAGGTAACCAAGTAGATTGCATTGACTGGAAGTAACAGAGTATATTTGTGTTGACTAAAGAGAACCAGGTGGTTTTAATGCCTAAACACGACTGATTACATTTCACTGTGCTTTTCTCACAGCAGGTGTCATGAGGTGGTTGAGGTCAACATACAAAACTCAAACCTTTGTTCTTTTTGTCATGATTCTCAGACACATCAACAACTATTGTATTGTGTTGTGTAATCTTTTTATATAAGAGTGAATCATTCCAGAGTTTTTCTTTTTTCTTTTCTTTTTAAAAAAATGATCATATAAATAATGCATTACATATTATGAAGTGTTTGCAAATAACCCCAAAATGTTGCTAAATAAGCTAATTGTGTGAGTTATTTATGGGATCCATTGACTTATTGGTTAAAAGCACTCTGACTTTAAGCTCTTGGATGTTTTGGGAATCAGCTGGCATTATGGGTAATGTAGGCACCGGAGTTAACAAGGAGGAACAGTGTGGTATACAACCCATTTTTAAAGTTTAATATTTAACTGAATGTTTGAACAGGTCATTTCATTTTCAGCGTTCACAGTAACACACGAACACCGGGACCATAAAGGAATAAAAGCAGATAGGGCTCTGTTTTATGCAAATGCAGCCGAGGCGGGGAGTCAATTTGAATACAGGAGTCATGGTAAGAACACGCAGCTCCATCAGGGTTACAGCAGTTTGTCTCACAGGTTTATAGCACATAATATAAAATGCTTCCACTACATACGCTTCATTCACACTTTTACACACTAATAGCTGGTGTGATTTTTGTGTTGCTGAAGCAGATGATTAAACATGAAGGTGTGAGATGTCCTGTGTGCACTGAAGCCATATAAATTATGACTTCAGTGCACACTACTTATGTAGAGGAATAGCCTCTAACCGAGTTATGTTTTATTGGACTTGAAGGAATTGTATTGTGATTACTTGACAAGTAAATACATGTTGTAGCTTGCCTAATTGTAGCTAAATTATTCATCTTTCTGTTAAAACTGCTTCGGAAATTTAGCAGATATTGCACAAATCCAGCATTAGCTGAGTGATGCAGCAAGAAAAGTTAAACTGACGTGAGCCGCCCTTTAACTTTGCAGTGATTACCTGCAGGGGGCCGCATCCTGCAGCTTTTCATATAATCAGTTTTTAGAAAATGTCTTGTTTCTGTTTTACAGATGGAAAGACACGAACTAAAGACAAATACCGAGTGGTTTACACCGACCACCAGCGGCTCGAGCTCGAGAAGGAGTTTCACTACAGCAAATACATCACCATCAGAAGGAAGGCGGAACTTGCCACGGCACTCAGTCTCTCAGAGAGACAGGTACACAAAAGCAAAAAGTTTTTGTCCTGTTACTGAGTAAGACTACTGAAATTATTTGATTGCCCTTTTAAACCAACATGATGATATTTAGCACTGACATCAAGTCAAAATATAGATTTTGTCCAGATTAGGAAAACAATTGAGATTCTCGTTTGTTTTACTGCACAACTTGAAGGTGAAGTCAATAAACCCTCGCATTTATCTAGACACTAGGAGGACACTGGGTAGTAATCCCCCTGAGGCAAGGTTGTATCAGGAGGAGGGGAATTATTAATGCACTTCTTCATTTCTTGACACTAAGGCAAACATAAATAAGATATCACATCTGGATCTTTAGCCTATAAATAATGAGTAGCTTACTGTTCAGAACTGATATACACAAACATGAGTGTATCATCTGCATACATTCAGGCTGGATCCAATTTAAAAAGGAAAAACTGCAGTTTTCAAAAGCAGTATGGATGTGGAGACATTCAGAGAGGCTACTGATCATTGGGCAGGTTTTTTTGGGTGGGGGCGGGGTTGTGTTGTTTTTTTGATTCTGGCATCTGCTGTAGCTTAGAAGTTAGATGAGTTCCTCTAAGCAAAAAGAAGGAAGCCTTTAACACTGTTAAAGTCATCATTTGTGATGATCATAGACAATTGCAATCAAAATATATAATTTCTGCTTGTTTTATTGTTTTCTAAAGTGTTGGCAATCAGGGAACAAAGACTGAAGAACTGTTTATATCTTTCCCAAACTTAATCTTATGTTTCAGAGCTCAGACTGTTGTCACCAATTATAAGTTAGATCTCAGAGAGTTAACGTTCTTGCTGATCGTGCAGAAACAATAGTATGGTGCTGGGAAAAAAAACATGTGCAGTAGTTGGAAGTGTTTGAATAATTCAGGTTAATCTGTCAATAATGTCTGACCTCTGTTCTACCCCAGGTAAAGATTTGGTTTCAGAACCGGCGAGCAAAGGAGCGCAAGATCAACAAGAAGAAACTCCAGCAGCCGGCTTCTTCTACGACTACACCAACCCCTCCCACTGGCAGTAACAGCAGCGGAGGAGGAGGTGGAGGCGGTGGCCTCCATGCAAACGGGAGCAGCAACGTCGCAATGGTGACAAGTAGTAGTGGGAGCAATGGGCTGGTGTCTCCTTCTCTAGCTATGAACATCAAAGAGGAGTACTGAGGACAATGTTTTATTGGACACTGACTTCGGGGATGTGGACTAAAAATCCTGAGCTACAAACTGAAACATTCATCCTGCACCTTGCTGTTTGTCTTCTTAAAGCTAAAGTTCACTGAAAAATCAGAGAAATCTCAATGAGAGATGTTGCTAGCAACTTCCAGTCCATCAAATAATTCCCGGTTTTGATTGGACTCTGAGCCAAAAGGAATCTCTGCAGGTGATTTCCAACTGTCGAAGGATTGGTTCGGTCTGTATGGTCAGTCGTTAATGGACAAGCATACGATGTCCTAGACTAACTTTGTGGTGGGTGGAGCTCTGTATTTGGGGAGAAAATATTTTTCATCAAATCTCGAGTTAATGGGTGGAAGTATTTTTCACCTGTGACAGATATGCTGTTGAGTCCTCTACTGCAAATTTATATTTATAAAACAAGTTTTTTCTCACTCTTTAAACAAAAGTCCGAGTTAAATAACAGAGGTTCAAATATAATGCTGAATTTGTGTGCATTGTCTTTTCACACAGAATAGTCTTTCTTTTTTTTTTGTGAATTACTTCTTGAGTGTTGTGGTTTAAATATTTCATTTAGCTCTATGAAGAGCTGCAGCAGGAAGATACAGGATCCAAACTGTACTGTCAGTGTGGAAAATAGTAATTGTTTTTAACACTAAAGATACTTTAAGAAGGATATTTTCAAATTAAATTCAGTTTGTAGAAGTTAGTTTTCAATTTAATATTGTTTCAATGTTGTTAGAGTGAAATCTTCTTATTTGATCCGAACAGTAAACTATAAATGTTATGAGTGTAGCATGAACTAATGAGGTGTAGGAACAGCTGGTTTTAGTATTTTCCTCACAGCGACAGCCCCAATGTTACTGATCATAAAACTGTCTTGGATTATGTGCTGATTTGTCTTTTTGTGTGAGCTGGAGCTGCTGTTGAACTCGGCTTGTGAATTCAAAAACATTGTTTTTGAGTGCATGAACATGGCGCCATGATTGCTAAAAGGAAGTGCTCCTTTAGTTTGAGTCCATTTTTAGTATTATATTTCGTATAACACAATTTTAATGCTGCATTTAATTGACGCTGGAAATTGGGAATTTTCAAACAGAGTGGACAAAGTCCAGATTTTGAGCTCAAGGAAGTTCATTACTCACAGCATGTAGAAATCAATATGGACAACAGTAGAAAAGTATTAGCTTAAGATCACAAAGTTTTCTGTTGAGGTTTTCCAAAGCCTAGAGTTCTGGATTTTTAGCGACTTTTTAACCATCTACTTCCAGCCAGTTAAATTAATTTAAAGCTGGAAATAAGTAGTTAAGGGAAGTTTTAACAGTTGAAAGCTGTTTGACGAGATTCAAATGTATTTACTTTGGACTCCAAACTCTGAGACACTTGTAGTCTTGCAGAGTTTCATATTCAGTCAGTTATAGCAAGAAGTAGCCATTTATTTAAAACTGACATCCACCAATATTTCGGTAAAGTAAGGAGGATGAAATAAGGAGGATGAAATAAAGATGTCACACACAGATGCCATTTCCTTTTGATTGATGCTGCCACACTGAGTTCCTAGGAAGAAATTCTGACTTTGAGAGCAGACTCTGGATTTTTGGATGTTTATTTTTAATGTGTTAGTGGAATAACTTGTCCCGAGATATTTCTGTTCACATGCTTCTTAAAACTTTCAGTTTTTATTAAAAAATCAAATACTTTTGAATATTTTCAACTGATTTTTCAACCAGTCTTTATTTAAGACCTGAGCTTTGCATATGAGAGGGTTAAATGAGACTTCAGGAACTGTTGGTGCCCACTTCAACAGAAGCTTTTGTTTCATGGGGTTTGGTTCCTTCTTGAAGGTTCTTAGCCTCACAGCTCAGATGTCATCAAACTGAACCTGATTCACTCTGTTTGCATCATGAGATCAGCCCCCCTCATGTTTTACTAATCAAAACAAATTTAGCATTCATAAGTCTCTTCAGGGATCTTTGCACTGCCTTGGATTTCTTACTATTTACCAAATTAAATGTGTGTTTCTTTTTAAGATATAAGAAAGTCACTGATATGATGCCAATGATACCCAATGTTATAAACAGATACTGTAATTTGGTTGTTTTTCTTTTTGGTTAGGTGTGTTTTGTCTCGTTAAAGTGGATTATGTTCATTTCCAGCTCCATATTTTACTCTTGAACTCTGTTAGAGTGGCTTTTCTTCATTAAGAGTTTATAATAATGATTCCTGATTGGCCTTGGTGCAGTGCCTCAGTCCATCTCCGGCCCTCCAACTTTAAAGCACACTTTCTTCTGACTGGCAGACTTCTGGTAGCCTGCTGACCATGGCCATGTTTAACATGAACATCTACCACTGTAGATGAAATGGGTCCACTTTAAACTTGTAGCCCAAAGTTTTCTTGTCTTTTTAATGCCTGATGGCCCAAAGGGTTAAAGCGACATGTCACACTGCCTCCATTTGTAATGTGAAATGGGTTCAGCAGATCACCTGTTAGCATATTAAAGGCCCAGTTTCTTCAGTTCACTCAGGATCTTCTTCAGGTGACAGAGATTTTGTCAGCATGTTTACATGCATTAACCAGCCAGGTTACAGTAATTCTGATTGTAATAGATAAAGCTGTGAAAGTAGCAGTCCTGGTTTCTGTGTATGGTAGTTAAACCTGATTTTCCTGGTCTCTGCAGCACCCTGGAGCTGGTTTCCAGCACGGAATGTTTTTTTTTTTCTTTTTTTTTAATGAAATTGTTCACTTTACGATGATATGTGACACAAACAAAAACTATTAAGTCCGCACATTTCAGAAGTTGCAAGAATTTTACTTGACTTTAGACTGTTAAACTGAGACACTGTGAGGAAAAGCTGTTTTTCAGTCTACTTTAACAGACAAAATATTAACATGATATCAGAACAGGAAGCTGCATCCCTCCAGAATAAGGCCCAGATGAGACTACTTCACAGTAATCTGGTTACTTTGGTGCTTGTAAACATATGTCGTGGCACACGGATGAGTGAAGCAGTGGTATGAGTGAGTAAAATCAGTCAAATCTTTGCTTTTTTTGTTCTGCTCTACATACAATGAGTGTCTTGTAAATGTTTATGATCTCACCTATCAGACTTTATCACGTGTATATTTTCAAATATAATTTTTATTAAAAAAAGAAAAAGCTTTATCATAGAAGAAGCTGCTGATTTCTTTTTTTTTCACTCACATAATTAGAAAAGCAACATAATGCCTTAGAATTTTATTTTATTTTCCAGACTAAACAGAAACCCCGAGTGTTAAAGTAACCTACCTTTATCATTTGTGTGCAGTGATAAACAGAATCAGCAACATTTCGCTGGAATGTTAGGTTGAGTATGTAATTATAAAGTGTTTTATGCGAATATTTTTCCAGTTAATCTGCAGATTTATTTACTATTGTCTTTACAGGAATGATCTTACAAACAAAGAACTTGAATGTAGTCGTCTCTCAGGTCTTGGTTTGTAAGATTCAACCACGCAGTTGCATTTTCTTGGACTAAGGAGAAGGGTGGAGTTTGTCCTCGAGGCAGTGCTTCTTGGCAGACTTGCTGTAGTTTTTTTCCAGGATGTTGACTCGGAGGAAGTGCTGCCTTAAAGCTAATGTCAAAGAGCAAAAGTCTTATGCAGTAAACACCACTGATAAATAACTGGGTGTAACATGATTGGCTGCAGCCGATCACAAGAAAGTAATTTCACTTCTTTTAAACCTCACTAGTACACATCCACAGGTGTTTGGTCTGTGATTTTAGTCCGTTGTTAGGTCGCTGTGATGCGGTCATAAGACATAAATACTATGAAATTAAAATCATGCAATTCTTTTCGTAGGTGTTAGAGGTTTTGAAATGCTACACTTGGGTCGTCTTAGCTCATCCGTAGGTTGTTACTATGCAATGCAATGATGTCGTAATATCTGATATGGATAACAGCCTTCAGGGGCTTAAGATCTACCTATGTGCCAAGTTTGGTTGCTTAACTCCTGGCTGTGTAGAAGGGGTTCGAAGGCAAACAATCAAACAAACAGAGATCTCGTATATTACAGTAAGTAAAAGACTGCAGGGCACTCACAAGATCATTATGACAATGATGTTAAACTTCTAGACTTATTCAGGTCTTTCAGTTTGTGCAGTTAATCAGCATTAAAGATTTACAACAGGACATCCTCTCTCAATGGCACCTGTAACTACAACGGATCTAAATATGAAAAATACCACAAGAAAAAAGATTTGTCCCACAAATGTAATATTTTTGACCTGCGTAGAGCCCCTTTCTGACCTAAATCCCATCCAATGTAAGTGTGAGTATTAAATAAAGCAGGCCCAATGACTGAGCCCTGAGGAGCTCCACATATTGTAAAATCTAGCTTCTTTTTAGTGTTTTAGGTTCCTTGAATCTTAGGAAAGTTTATGTAATTTTATTGTCCAGTGCCAAGATCCAAATTAGAGAACAAAATCAAATCACAGGCTCCCCCTGTAAAACAAAGAATCGGAGGTCTTGAGTATATTAGAAGAACCACTCCAACATGTTTGATTTCCTTCACTTTAAAAGGATTTAAATTGCAGGTTGAGCACCAACAAAAATAAAGAAAGCTGATTCAGATAATCTGCACTTAAAACGATTTATTACAACATTAAATTACAATTAGAGCTGATGAGTAAACATCGTCCTTGCAGACTGTGGATGGATGTTGGTGAGGCGGCATTATTGAAACATCAGGAATCACTGACATGTCAGAAGGGAAGAAAGCAAATCTTACAGCTGTTGATGTCCAACAGAGGACATCACAATCAGTCTGGATACCGGGGCTCAGTTCTTCCACAATGTGCAGCTTTAGTTTTGGTATCCAGTTTTTCCATTATAATTATTGTGGAAGGGAAAACTGGATTAGGTATATTTTTTGGTTCAGAAAGACGTCCACACAATGGTCAGAGTTCACCCACACCATCCAAATCCCCTTTGTGTTTAAGGTGATCATAGTAGTTTAATAACCATCTTTCAGGGTCAAGTGGTAAACTCAGGTCTCAAAGCAAACATAGTTGCGTGCTCACACACACACACACACACACACACACACACACACACACACACGCACGTATTTGCTAACTGATGCAGCAGTTGAGGTGTGGTGTCCAAAGGGCAGAGAGGAACACTAGGCAAACAGAGCACAGTATCTGCTCTGTGTGTGTTTGTGCGTCCATACTTGGACCTTTGTCCTTCTCAGATCATTTTGCCTTCAACAACGGTCCTATCTTAGCTCTGATAGAGACTATCAGTAGTATGTGTGTGTGCGTGATCATGGTGACAGGCAAAGAGCTATCTTGAACTTGAGGCCATGAGTAGATGATGTTTTTTACGCAGAATTTCATAAAACTAGCAAGTTCAATATCCTGGTAGATTTACTAGAGCAGTACTGATTGTGGCAAATGTGTTAAATGTCATATGTTGAACAATAAAAATATGTAAAATGAAGAATGTATTAAAATAATATAGATATATGTTGTAACATGATGATACATTGATATAGAAGATTTAATATCCCACGAGTTGCTTCATAAATTGTGTCGCGACATGATGATACTCAGCCAAACCTCATCCTCTTATGCCAACGTTGTTGTTTTATGCTCCGGTGCACTGTTTTCTAGACTTTCAACAACATGTTAAATAATCAGCAGTGTAATAAATGCAGAATATGCACTAACAGGGAATGAAGTCATGAGGTCACCATTCGGCGCTCAATTGAACTGTCAAATGTGCAAATATATATATAGTTGTAGGATTTGTACAAAATATTTGTATATGCCAAACAGATGTTGGCACTGACAATGACCACAGAAAAGATTATGCAAAGCTTCATTAAGATTTCTCTGCTTGTCTAGGGGGAGATATGGAGCATACAAACATCCATAATAACTTCTTTACATAAAGATGTTATGAATGGCGCGAACTAGCAAGAGAGACCAGTGCTGCTTTTTGTAGTAGGCTCTAAATATGTTTATTTCTGCTGTGAAGTTTGTGGGACTGTCACACTCACCAAACAAAGTGATGTTATTGTTCAAATCCACAGTTAATCAAGATTATTAAGTCACTGAGAGGACTTCTAAGTAGTCCATTTGGCATCTAAACTTTGCTTATACTCATTATAATGAGTATAACATCGACGTTTGTTTTGTGCTAACCTGCAAAAATACACTGGGAAACAGTTTTTTAAATCAATGTATTCATTTGTTAAAATAACTAATTTAAGGAAATGCAGACGTCGCCACCTTGCATTGAGTAAAAACACTGGATAACTTTAGTCAGCCTGACAACATATTTTATCTTTTCTCCATTCAGCATCTCAAAATTGTTATTATGACTCTAAAAAGAATTGAAAGTCTAAGTAATGGCATGCAAAGCAACAAAAGCCACTCATTCTACAATGTAATAAAAATATACTTTATTACAGAGTAGTGAGCATGACAACAGGAGTTCTTCTGAAGAAGACAGTTAAATTTATGAGGGAAGAAATCAACAGCAAATTCACTTATAATTCAGCAGAGATAACAGACACTCCCAGCTCCACTTAATCCACTCATGATAAACTGCAATACGGAAAAATGATACGAAATGCTGCAGCCAGACTCCTAATGCACTCCAGCAAGTGATCTCTTATTTTATTCTCTTCATTTTGGCTCCCAGACCATTTTAGAAATCACTTTGTAATTGTCATAATTACAAAACAAGTACTAAATGGACAAACTCCAGACTATAAATCAAAACCTCGTGTTAAACACACTGCTTGCCCACTGTCTTTGCTAACAAGCTCAAAATCTATTAGCTGCCTTCATACAAGACTGAAGACTAGAGCAGACTGTTCTTTTCAGTCTGTGGCTCCATGTATTTTTCATTTATTTATTTTCTGTTTTAACATGGTTCTCTGTGAAGAACCTGCAAGAAGATAGAAAAATGGCAACCTGCCCGTAACGTACAACGACAGTTACCACTTCAAATGTTACAGTGCCACTGGCCCCTACCCAGGCCTGTCTGTCCTTGAATGGAAGTAGAAAAAAGATGGAACATAAACATATGTCAGCCATGCTAGCCAGCTCTGTTTTGCAGTACTTTGATGTCAAAAAAATTAACAGCACTTTTGTCAGAATAAACGGGAATATAACCACGTAATCAAAACCAGGTGGCGTGTCTACACCAGTGCTAGCATTGAAGAAATCAAAGCTACTACTGTTAGCACTGCTAGGATTAGCTAAACTTTAAGGTTAGCCAAACATTGTGTGTTATGCACTGCACAAAGTCCTGCATGTTTTGTGGAACATGATTAATGGTTTCAGTGATTAAGCCCTGAGGAACTCCACATATGGTGAATGGTAACTTTATTGTCTGTGGGGGGAAATTGTTTTGCAGCATGTCCTCTCATCAAACAACACATACATTGTATTATAAAAAAAAGAACGGCCCAAGTTTTATCAATAGTTTCAACAAAGCGCAATGTGCGATAGTGTTGGCAACAACGCTTATTATTTAGTGTTATTAAGCATGACAGCAGCAGCAGGTATAAAAGAGAGTCTATGTCTCTTGGTCTTCACTGTAGGCACTTTACACCGACAACCTGAAGGAAGCAGCTAAAAAATCTCTAAAGAGAGGATGATCTGAACATAATATGACAGAGGTCGCCTTCCTCAGCACCTGCCACGATGGGGGATCCAGGGTGGGCTCCTTAGTTTTCAGGGTGTTGATCTTTAAGAATGACGGAACACACCAAGAAACAAACTCATCCACAACAGGCCAATGGGAATCCCCTTCACCATGAAGGAGGCTTACAATGACTGTGTCATCAGCATATTTAATGAAATGCCTGTTAGCCTGTGTACTGCGACAGTCATTAGTGTACAAAATATACAGTAGGGGAGAGAGACAACAATCCTGTGGTGAACCAGTAGAAGAATTCAGCTGTTTGGAAAAACAGCCATCGACTCTCACACACTGAGATCTGTTAGTCTAAAATCCAACTGACAAGATTAAAATCAAGTTTAAATGGGTTAAGAAGCTTATCAGCTAAAAGATGTGGCTGGATAGTATTATGATACAGGGAATTTAATAATGACCACAGCATCTTCAATGCCACTACGATGCCTCTATGCAAAATGCAGTGGATCAATAAGCTTTTCTGCCTGCTGCAGAATCTCCTTCCTGATGATCTCTTCAAATGACTTCATCAGTAGAGATGTTAAAGCAACAGGCCTAAAATCCTTCAGTCATGGTTAATTAATGAAATGTAAATTCTTATTTTACTGTCTAGCTGCCAAATCTACGTAAGAGATGATAATCAAACCCCAAATTACCTTCAATTAAGCGTTTTATTACCAGATTTTTAGAAGTCTGGGTCTATCCTAACTACAGGGTGTCGTTAGTGTTATGTTAGTCCACGCATCAATGGTAGGAGACCAACAGTAACACAGTTCTGGTGTCAAATTAAACATTGCCTTAAAATTTAGCAGGCTTATAATCTGTTCGTTTCCAAAGAGAAATAGACCAAAGACAAAAACGTAATAATTTGAACATCTGTATTATTGTTGCACAACAAAGTTAGGTCACTTTATTGTGTTATAATGGATAAATAAATAAAATGAACCCCAGTTACTGTCTTACTGTTTTATAATACTGGATTGAGAGTACATAGGACTGTGCCCACACATGACATGATTCACAATGAGACAGCGAACAAAACCATACAGTGTCAATAATAAGTCGATGTAAGTGACTCGCTTTCTGTGTGGACACCCACTAAACTTTAGCTTTTACTCTTTTAACAGGCAGCTTTCACTTTCAGATGACAAAGGTAGCGGTAAATGTTAAATGATACAAAGCTACAGTATCTTGTAACCACAGCCACAGAGGGTGTAGAAAACATGGATGTAGCCATCCTGATTACATACACTAATTTACAGCATCCCACTCTGAAGCCTCAACTAGAGAATTTGACACCATGGTGGGTTTTCAGAGCCAAAGGTGGACACATCTGGATGACAGAGTGGAGTGTTATTATCAGCTGATGCTGGCTGACTAGGTTATCAAGCTGCATCCATAGACTGTATGGGAGCATCACACAGATACCTGATAATTAGTGTTCAGTAACATCTAAATTAAAATCCTAACATTTCACCAAAACTGGAGCTCAACCTTCTCTGGCGGTCTCTTAGTACAGTAACCTCACACCAGCCATATTATTGGTCACATGATGTCATTAAAATGCTCCAACAGCACAAACGTCCAGAGGTCCAGTTCAGGGACTCCAGTTAGCTGAGGTGGAGCCTAGCAGACAGCTAGCAGCGGCAGACACCTGTGTCATCCACCTCTCAGTTAAAGAGGCCACGCCCCTAATAATGCAAGCTTTACTTCTTAGTACAATTTAAACAGTTATATTAAAAATGAACCCTCGTCCCATACCTCCAATATGAAGGACGAAACCACAGAGACCAGAGCTGGTTTTTGGAGCAGGCTGTAAAGATGTTTATTTCTACTGTAAAGTTGGACAATTTAACATGGGAGGACTGGCTCACAGCTGACGCCTCTGGTGGACATTAGAGGAACTGCAGCTTTTCAGCCCTGAATTATCTCATCACCACAACATAAGAGCGACTTAAGAAATTGCCTGACAAACATGTTTTTGAAGTTTTCATCAGTTTTGAGAGATGTCTGTATATAATTAGGTACAAACTGAACTATATTTAATAGCACCAGTTTGACAAAAAGTGAATCCAAACAAACCTAAGCGTTGAGTGGCAGATCATTGGTGTCGTGACTGTCTCTGCACTGAAAACGCCTTTTTATTTGAACAGGAAGGGGCTCAGTAAATGCAACACAAACTTTCATAATTGCATGTTTTACAGACTAATAAAAGTGATCAGATGAAAGATAAACTCAGAGGTGAATGAGCAGGCTGTATACAATAATCAAACAGCGATTCAAAGCTTTCTGAATCTACGGTGAATAGATTGATCCATGTTTAAAAGTGTTTTTCTTCTCTAAAGGGAGAAAGCGAGTGGATCCGTGTTGTTAGTAGCAACAGCTGTGTCTCATTTTTAGGTAAACAGAGGGTAATGAGAGCAGAGCTGCTCGGCCGCTGCCTCTTCACTGCCATAAAGTTTATTAGGGGGTGGACGCCGTAAAAATGGCTTCACCACAGAGACGCAGAAATGTTTGTTGAGGAGGCGCAATGAGCTCTGATAGCAGCGACAAACATCAGCTGGAGGATTCACTGCCAGAGTCTGGACATGTGGAGATGCAGACATGTGGAGATGCAGACATCCAAACTGTGCCTGAAACGTGATGAGGGCCACGTCCACTGTTTCAGCTTTAAGAGATAATAACGATGGAAATAGGCAAATGTAAAGCAGACGTGCAGTCATGTAACTGGATCTGCTCAGAGTGGAAGAAAATAATACAGTGGGAGGAAGATTTAGATCTGCCAGAGGTTTCTTCCTGTTAAAAGGGAGTTTTTCCTTCCCACTGTCGCCAAAGTGCTTGCTCATAGGGGGTGATGTTGGGTTTTTCTCCGTATGTATTATTGTAGGGTCTACCTTATAATATAAAGCACCTTGAGGGGCCTTTCGCACTGTCTAAATAAAATTGAATTGAATTTAAAATGTAATCTTACTCCACATGTTGAGAACAGAATCACTGTCAGCTGAGAAATCTTCCGGTGTGGACATGAAGCTCGAGATCAGGACAAAGCCACAGCATGCAGGAACACTTTGATGACTAACCTCGTGCTGTGGATGGATCACCCGAGCCTGGTGGTCTGTTTTTGGCAGTTTTAATCCTCCTTCTCAATCCTGCCTGTGCTTATGTGTTTATGTTAGCCTAACCACAGCTCTGACATCATTATATATATAAGCTAGCTCGGCTTCATTAACCATACAAACGTTGGTGCTGCTTAGTTTTCTGTGTTCAGACTTACAGCACTGCTCTTCACTCCTGCTCAGACTAAACTTCATTAACTAACGGTTTGTTGCATCATCTTTATTTATCTCAAAATATGACACTTTTATTAATTTTTTAATAATAAAAACTGTTTGAGGCTCATATTAAAGGTTGAAAAAATGCCCCTCTGTAGGCTTCTGGAAGCTGGCCAATCAGAAGAAAGCAGCTATATTCGCTTGTTTGAGACCAAGAACCAATAGAAGATTCATTAGTATTCTTCTTAGCTTCAAATCATGCAAAGTTAGGCGAGCCCAAGACTAAAGTGACTGAGCTGAGAAAGTAGCTCCACAACATGATTTTCTACCTAAAGAGTGTAAAACTATTCACTGGGAAGGAGTGTTTTTATGACTGAGGCCTGGTGGCTGACTGCTGTTTGTGAGCTCTTTTAATGAGGAACTACATCCTCGTCTGTTATCACCGAGGTCAAATGTTCACCTGGCAGCAAGTCACAGGACTCGAAAGGCCGGGACTGCAGAGGACAGCGAGGCCTGAACTTACGTAACAATTTTTTTCTCTCTTTTTAATTTTTTTTCCTAACGAGCTTTCAGCACTGTGGCAAAGCA
>VUQG01001502.1:22075-36691 GCA_015106755.1 Etia nguti | reverse complement strand
CTATCAGGTGTGTTCTGCGCTTCCTGGTAACGGTCGGTGTGTTTGAAAAGAGACGCCTCCGATCACTAGTGACAACGTCACGATTTGAGCGGGGTGGCGGCCATTTCAGGACACGTTTTATCTCTTCTAAACAAAATGGCTGCCAGAGAAACAGCACAGTGTTGACCTTGAACAAATCCGTCAGGCGGGAGGCCGACGGCCACTTCGCACTGAAACTAAAAAGTCTTCAAGCACAGGCTGAACGTTGATGAAACGACTCGATGACGTTGCATTTAAACGTTTGCAGCAAGTGAAAAATGTTTACTGCATCATTTCTGTCAGCAGAGGAAACAGTCGGTGCAAATAAAAGGAAAAGACAACAAAACGAGCAAATAACTCTCAGCCTCTCGCCAGCATCTATAATCCTTCAGGGAGTCATCTCTCACAGCAGCTCATCCAGACTTATACAGCCGCGTGTTTATGGGCCATTTTACCATAAACTTTCATTTACAATATACTTACTGCCCCTAATACGCCCCTGTATTGGCCGCATTGATTGTGGATAAACAGTGGAGTCGTAAAGGAGCAGTGCAGGAACGGTAGTGCGCTGTAAAGGTAAGATAATACTGAAGACATGATGGGGACTACCGGTATTCCCCCGAAGCAGCTCCGTAAACGCATCCGATGATATTCTCAACACGGAGTGTGTGTGTGTGTGTGTGCGTGTGTTTGTTCACTGCATTACTTTTACACGCATTTGTACAGAAACATTAATAAAAACATAAAATCACATGATACACTCAGTAGACACGATAAAAAAAACGAGACTGAATTAAGACATAAAAAATTATTATGAAGAATAATTGATAAAATGGTCCCAGTTTAATGTGTCAGTAAATACATTTACATAACACGGGAAGAAATGAAGATTATAAGATTAATGTAAGTTTAAAAACTGCATAAATATACATGAAAATTAGTAAAACTAACTGATAGCAGACGTGGAGACTTAATTCAGGAAAACACACAAAGAATATGACCAAGAATAATATAAAACAACATTTAAAAAATAAAATAACAAATTCAAATTGATCACAAATACAAAATAGAAATACATAGAAAATAAATATGTTGGTTTCAAGACAAAATCAAATTTAAAGTAACAAAAAAAACTTAAATAAACATTTCTGACCTACTTTTACAATTGAAATTTTAAAATTCAGGAAAAAACACAAATATTTAACAGTTAAAATAAAATTCAAAATCAAAAAGGAATTTAAAAGAAAGAAATAAAAAGTTAAAAAATAAAAGATAAGCCAATCAAATAAAGTGCAGCAGATTCGTAATTCAATTTAGACTGAAATAAAAATGTATTAATATATCTACTACACATTTTATTCAATATTATTACAGAACAAACTCTTAAACTAGCTAAAAAAAGAAACACTGGCACATTATTATATTTTATATCATATCATATACTGTCTGTGTGTCTCTGTCTTCAGGTGAAACGAGCAGTTTTATGAACAGTGATTGGAGTCTATCAGTCAGACACATTATTGTCTCCAATTATAACTCATCATATAGTAAATGAGCACAGCCCCATTAGCCTGCATCAGATAGACGACACACACACACACACTTAAGTGTGTCCCCTTATCTGCTGAACAATTTCAATTAAGTGAAGTTTATAATATTGTCATGTCTACATGATTCACAGCCATTTATTAGGATTTTACTGCCTTTAATGTGAGAGTCATATACACTGCGAGCAGCGTGCCAGCACTGTTTTTATAGGAGACCACAAATTATCCCTGTATAAAGTTATAAAAAATTATAGTTTATGATTTAAGACTAAACTACTACAAAACTTATAAAATAAACCTCAAAAGTCAAACAGTGAGGAAGAATATGTAGAGCAGTGTGGTCTACTCTTAGCACCCAGCACAAATTACAGTGAAGATCATTTCATGTTGAAAAAAGATAACATCAAAAACCACAAACATCGATTTGGTGCTGCTTTGAGTCACAGGGGCAGATACAACAGAAACACAGACCTACATATGAAAGATATTCCAAAAATATATACCACCTGATAAACACAGAATAAAGTCGATAGTCTTATATTTTGTTTATTTTGAATATGTGAAGATTTTTAAATGTTTCATGTTTCAGAAGTGGCTCGAAGATCAACATGGCGTCCACATACAGAACGTGTTTTTATTTAAATATGATCTGTGAATCATTCACGAGCAAACTAAATCCCTCACTGTCATTTAGAGTTCGTCTGGCGTCAGATCTGATGTTTGGGGTAAAATGTCTCTGTCATAACTGCAGTTTTCATATTTGAGTCTTTGAAACTTACTGCTGCTCATACTTCCCATCATGCATTTCTTCCTTATTTACTTACTGTTAGCTGCTGTGGGAAAAAAGGAAGAAGCTCCTGTCAGAAAGGACAATGCACTGTATTCAGGCCTGAAGTCATAAATATCGAACGTAAAGCAGTCAATAAATAACACGACGACCAAAATGAAGGTCATGTAGTCAGGCTTCCAGCACGGCTCTTATTTGATTGTTACCATTTGATTGTATCCTGTTACATTGGAACAGTGTCACAGATAAAATGGGGTAAAATAAATATGCTACATAGTATTCAGTGTTAGCATAGCGTGTTATATTGTAAGCTGTTGTGTTGTATTATATTGCTGCATATCCAGTGTTTGGTGTAACACATTACAAATGTATTACATACATCTTGTATCACATCATAATACGTCTCAAGCGAGTTCTTCCTCCCCACCCTCTCCAAGTGATGCTCATACGAAATTGATTATTGGGGTTCTTGCTAATATTGTATGTGTAATATACAACATGGCTAAATATGAAAGAACTAAGTGTGCTGTGTCTCACATCACCAGCAAAAGCAAAGATGGACCACCACGAAAGGCACCAACTCGTAATGATAATGATGATAATTACTGTAACAGAACCACACACACACACATTTTATAAGTTAACCCTTTTTTTCTGCCGTAGTGAGTCTCTGAATTCTTTGAGCACCTCTCACCTGCTTTTACCTGCAGTTTATAGATCTTAGTTTAACTGCAGGTTAGCGTGAGTCCCACCCGCCTCACCTTTCGCCCTCATTAACCTTCGTCCTCTTGATAGTGTCGGAGGTTTCAACACAGCTTTGTAGAACCTTGTTCCCATCCAAGTTCATGTTTGGTAACAGCAAAAGAAACACAGAGAGTCTTCTTCTTTTTCTTGTTCATTTTATTCTGCCTGAAAACTAAAACACATATTTTGACCCACTTTTTGAACATCCAGATATCCAAATACTTAAAATAGGAAATAAATCTTTTATTAATTTTTAAAACACTCTTGAGAATGTAAACTTTTTACATGTTACTGTTAACAGTTTATTTCATAATTTAATTGTTTCTCATGATTTTGACTTTTTTTTAAAAATGATAATTCAAATTTTGTCAGAATAATTTTTTAGCTCATAATCTTTACCAAAATTTTTACCATTAATTTTAATTATCACAATTACAGTGAGTCTTTTTTAAGGCTGGCTGACTTGTGCTGCCAAGGTTTCATCCTACCAAACTACCATTTATATGTCCAGCTAACACTTTGGGCTCTAATAACAGAGACCAAACATTAGCATCAAAATCTATAAATAAAGAATAATGATGAATTATTTTGCTTTCCTTTCTCTAAGAGTTTCAGCTCTGTGTTTCTTCCTCTTCGGTCTCCAGGCTGTTAAACACAGTCAATAGTTAACCAGCAAAAAAGTAAAAGGAAGTCGTGGGGCGTTCGGAGTTCATCGCCCCTTGTATAATTTTATATGACACTCGTGTCCTGATTATATCCCCAATCATCTTAATGTTTTATATGTACGAGGGAGCTGCAATCACAGAAATCATCACATTGTGCTGTTGCTCTGCCTGCAGGTTTCAGTTTTCTGTGAATCATTTCTTCGAGTGTTTGCAGAGCTCATGCTTCCCAGACTTTACTCCTGCACAGACTTTAAACTCACATCAGCAAAAAGAGAAAGACAGACGAGCAAACAGAAAAGCACACTTTTAATACCACAGCATCATTCTCAGTTATCTTTTAACAGGCACAAAGTTTGATTCACAGTTTACATTTTGAGCCTGAAATTAAAGTGCAGTACCTCTGACTGCCACTAGATGCTGGCCAAAGCATACCTCCCTGTTCCATAATTTACAAAATTACCATCATGTTTTATTCAGTAACATTTGAAACTAGTGAGTGAGGCAATAACCTCATCAGGAAGGTGTTTTCTGGGGTGATCGTTCATGTGATGAGTGGGGTCTTTTTCTCATTGACTTCTGTACAATCAGAATTGGTTTCCCCCTGCTGGTCATTAGATAGAATGCATGTTTTAGGCATTTCCACACTGGCTTCACTTTCTGGGCCCAGATGATGTGATGTTTGGACCAAATGGTATCCGGCCCGCAGTTTTCTTTCTTCCACATTTGACCTTGACTGTCAGCATTATTTTTGACCCAGGTATCAGGGTCATGATATCTGAGCCACATCAGCCCCACTTGAAATCTGCAGTTATGCATGTCGAGCATGTTCATGAGCTTTAGGACACAGCTGGCTCACACTGCATTTACTAGTGCATTAACTTATCCATAACTGCCAACAAGAGCCGGGTAACCAGCAACTAAACGACAACGTAGGTGCAGGAATCCAGCATTTAGTCTTGACCCCGATCAATGACGAGCCGCCGAAGTGTCGTGGAAATGTGGTGACTGAAGTTCAAGAACAAACACGCTTGTTAGCTCCATCAAAGCGGCCCATCCCACTGCTCGACGTCGCCAATTAGTTGATTTATGTGTGTTTTCATATTTGATTAGTTCATTGAGGCCCTGCCTGCATGAGGCTCCATCTGACTTACCCCGGAGGGACAAACACCTGCCGACCTCACTCTGACAGGTGTTTGTAATTAATAACGTTTAACTGGGGTCTCTGCTGTCCTTTTAATCAGGTTGTATGGGAGCGGGCTGATGAAAGAGGGCTTTAATTTACCCGGAGTGACAGAAACATGAGTCACTGTTTGCTTTGTAATCGTCTCTACATTTTCTTTAACCCGTGTCCTACTGCACACCCCAGCCTCTGCTCATCTGGGGGGAGGTTAAAGGTCATGACCCTGGGATGACTGAGAAGTATTCACACCTCTGAGCTGCTGCCTGCTGAAAATGCAGCAGGCATTTTCATGCATGCTAACAGCCTGCTCTACCTGCCCCTCACCCGAGCGCGACTTTTAACACCAGGAAGAGTGGACGAGAGCTGGAGGAAGAAAGAAAGCGGGCCGAAAGACAAACTGCAAAAGATGCTACATGTCAAAGGAACGCCTGCAGCCTCAGGCTCACGCAGAAAGGTGTTTTTAATGTTTTGTCCATACTACCATTACTTTTTTTCCTCGCATTTTTCTTCTTAATCTTTTGATTGAACTCACAAAAAATGTTCAACATTATAATAATATAACATATATTTATATATAACAATAAGAACGAGACTATGATAGAGCAGTTTGGAGGCTTTTGTACGTTACTTCACAAACAAAGGTCGAAGGTCACTGTAAAACATGCTCATTATTGGGGGGGTTTCTGTGAGAGCTGTTTTAGTTCTTCGTGGCAAAAGTTCAACACTGTGCTGTAACAACACTCGGGCAGACTGTGGTGGTTAAATGATGCTCAGCTGTGTGGTAAGAAGCATTTCACATTTAACACAGATAAAAAGTGAGAAAGCACTTTGAGTACAAGCTCATCGTGTCAGTACACCTCCATTTACCTATGAAAAGCTGTCACGCTAAAGACACCCAGAGATTCATTTATTCGTCAGTGAGATGAAACTAAAATAATGTCTGCAGCAGGATTTCCGCCTCGCTGTTGAAGTTTTTCTGCAGATATGAGCGTCCTCGTTTACGAGCCTTAGAGACTGTAAAGGTTAATCATTTAAACACATACACACACACACACACACTGTCGTGCACACAGCAGCAGCATACACTCGGCGAGGGTGTGGCAGTTCTCATGGCTTTATGGCGAGAATATGTGCCATAAACGCTGCGGGTAAATACAGGAATGCTGTCAGCGGCGAGCTGATGAATGGTTATTTGAAAAAAGCGTGTTTGATGATGAGCTCAGCGGTGGGAAGAACACAGCATCACTCTGTTTATTAAAATCTGACTCCATATCAAAGCTCAATCACCAGCTTTATTTCTCTAATGGCTCCTAGGTGAAGTCCATCACTCAGACCTCTGTGGATGGTGTCGGCGGTGTTTTGGCTCCGCGCTGGGATTCTTATCTGGAGAGCTGACGTAGGAGGACCACACCTGCTGTGATGTGTCGGATGTTCATCCATCCTCACTGATATCAAGTGATTATCCTCAATACTCTATCTATATTTCAGAGTCCTCTTTGATGTGGGAGGCCACAGGTCTACAGTGCCTTAAACCTGTATAATTTGAAATGGCCAGCAGGGGGCGACTCTTCTGGTCATAAATGCTTCAGTAAATACTCATGATGCATTCATGGTCTCACTCAGATCTCATTGAATAAAACGTTATGTTATTTTTGTAAATTTTGGGCTCACTGGAGTAAAAAATGGCCGTAAGGTTGCATGTGGTTGGTGTGACGGAGGAGGATGCTGGGACAGGGTGAGGTGGAGGCAGATGATTGGCGACCCCAACAGTGAAGCCCTGGTTACCTTTGATAACTGGTCCCTCAATGGTGTTGAACATGTCCTGGAAAATAATACAAATTCCTGATTATCATAGATATATACAGGTTATCTGGCAGCAGATAAAGCAGATAAAGTTGTGATTTAATGGTTTATCTGGGACTTACTTTGCTGCGTGTTGAGTCGAGTGTGATGAAAGCTCAATAAATGTTATTTTATTGTACACGTATGTAAACAGTCTTACTTCTCGCTCAGCAAACACATTATGATGGTAAAATGTGATGAATTCCAAAGTCTCATCAGAGCGTTGGTCATGCAGCGGCTCGCTTCATCTTCTTACTGTGAGGCCTTCAGGCTGTAATGTCCGCTGCCCTCACGTGTCCGTGTTATTCCCGTCCTCGTGTTTGGATCAAGTCTTTGGGAACACCTGGAAACCTGCAGAGGCTCCTCTTCAGTCTCAGAAGTGAGAGACAGTGAGCGCATTTTATGCCCTTTTAGAAAACATTTCTTTTTATCTCCTCACCAAGTGTTTCTTTTTATTTCCTAGTCAGTGTGCTACAGTTATTATTATAATAATTATTGTTGTTGTTGTTGTTGTTGTTGTTATTTGCCACAAAAATTAACCTGCAAATGAAAAAGTAGCAGAAGCTTCTGTTTGTGAGATTCAGTAAAGAATTTTATAGTTTTCCGTTTAATTTCATTTGGCAGATCTTTCCTAAAAGAGTGTAACAAAAATATATTCAACCATTTAAAAAAAATATGTGGCCAAAAATAAAAGAAAAATGCAGACTGATTATTTCAGAGGGATGACAGAGTTTTCAGGATTCTTTTTGTTTTTATTTCAGTGAATCACATTTTTATATGTTTTCCACGTGTTTGTTTTTTGTTTAGTTTGATAACTTTGGTTTGTAGCTTCTTTTTCATGCAGGCTTTATAGTTCAATATGTCTTCCTGTGGCGCCCCCTGCAGGTACTGTGCAGTTATAAACTCAAAGATACTTAAAAGTTTAAACCATGAAAATATTTAGAGGTAGAACTTTCTCATATTTAAAAGACGTAAAGTAGAAAGAAAACATCAATTTAAATCAATAATAAACTTATATCATGATGGAAACAAAATGATTAAAAAAGGGAATAAGACACAAATCAAAAACATTGATTTGCTTAATTTTACTGACTTACTTTTATTGTACCTTGAAGCTTATTAAAACGTTAAATCTTTTTTGTTCATTAAATTTGTCTGCATCTGAGAAATCAGGTGTTAATTGTAAAAAATAAAAAAAAATTATATCTTGATTATTCTGATTTATAATTTGAGGTTTATTTTGAAAACTTTTAACTCAGAGCAGCTGCAGTTCCTGCCCATCGCCTGTAGAGGGAAGTGTTTTCGTTCATTTCCGGTTTCGATCAATGGCTCAGCTGTGAACGGAAACAGTAGAAGAAGAGGAAGCGAAGGCGCAGCGAGGGAAGTTAAAATGTCTGCCCCGAAAACAATCCCGAAAGATGCTCAGGTCAGAAACGAGCTTTTTTTCATCGATATTCTGCAGTTTGAGTCAGCTTTCCTTTTTGCTTTCCTCGAGAATCTTTAATGCATCTGCATTGCTCGTTAGCTAGGAGTAGCCTGTCTTAGTTAGCGACACTGCAGTTCAAAGAAATGGCAGCTAACGGCTAACATGCTAGCCTAGCTGCGAGCCTGTCGGTATTTTGGTGCGAATTTTGTTTACATTGGGGAGTTTCTTCTCCCGTTTGTTGTATGATGCTGAATTTTGTTGCTGGATTTGTGTTGATTAGTTGGTGACCCTGTGCAGTTGCAACATGCAACATGATAGCCAGCTTAGCTTAGCAACGCTGCCGTTCAAAACAATAGCAGCCGCACTTTAGCCTAGCCTTTAGCCGCGTTGGTGTTTCGGTGAAGCCATCAGTCACCCTATGGTGTGTTTGTAAATACCCGAGTGTGGTGCACCCTGCGAGACAAGGCCGGGCACTGTACCTCGCTCCAGCACCAGCACCACGTTTCCGGGGTAATTTATTTATCCCACTTCTTTTATCCTAAGTTTTCCAGAGAGGAAAAAATGAGGAGGAGGAGGAAGGGGGGGGGAATCCAATAATAATATGCGGGAAAAGTAAAATTGAGCGCATGTCTGAGTTTGTTACACTGAGTTATATGTTTCCTCTGCAGGTGATGATCCAGATCCTGAAGGACATGGGAATCACAGAGTATGAGCCCAGAGTCATCAACCAGATGCTGGAGTTCACCTACAGTAAGTTATTTCTGTTTCAGAGCCAACGGAATGATGCTCTGATATCCGGACTAAATAATTCTGACAAAGGAGGATTATTCTGAACTGTGAATCATGCAGAGCTGCTCTAAACGTCTCAATCCTTGTTTGTGTCCACAGGATACGTGACCACCATCATCGAAGATGCCAAAACGTACGCCTCACATGCCAACAAGTCCAACGTGGACGCTGATGACATCAAACTGGCCATCCAGTGCCGCATGGATCAGTCGTTCACCTCACCGCCGCCACGAGATGTAAGTCTTCACAGATGGGCATAACATCTGGTTCTTGATTTGTTTGTCAGCGGTCCAGAATGGAAAACGGAGACGGCTGGTTTCCTGCAGAGTAACGGTCTTAACGCTCAGAATAAAATCAGCTGACTGTGGCGACGCGGCTGATCTGATGGATGTTAAATCTGTGGTAAGCACTGCTTCACCCTCTCTGTTTCCAGTTCCTGTTGGAGGTCGCCAGGCAGAAGAACCAGACCCCCCTCCCTCTCATCAAACCCTACACCGGTCCCCGGCTGCCCCCAGACCGCTACTGTCTGACCGCCCCAAACTACAGACTCAAGTCCATACAGAAGAAGGTGAGACACAACCTCTCGTGGTCATCCTCATGTCGGTCTTTGTTTGTGATTAACAACAGATTCTTTTCCAGCTGTCGTCATCCGCCGGCAGGATATCGGTGCCTCGCCTCAGTGTCGGCACCGTCACCAGCAGGCCGACCACGCCCACACTCGGTGAGTTTCAGCTTTATTATTGTGTGATTTATAAATCGCAGTATTAAAGTACGATCCCGGATGCTGAAAGCGTGGCACCGTTTCCTCCTCAGGGACGCCTTCTGTGCAGTCAGGGACCACTAAAGTCGGCACTCCGGTGTCTTTGACGGGTCAGAGGTTCACCGTGCAGATCCCGCCGCCCTCTCAGACAACCACCACCAAAGCCAGTAAGAACAGACCCATTTTATTTTTCTGCTTCATGTTTTGATGGAGCAAGAGTCAGATGTATGAATACCCGTGAAAAACAATTCTCCACCAACTCCTGAACACAAGGACAAAACTGTCCAGATAAACGGTTTCATGACCAAACAGAATCATGTGTAAACGAACAGTTTACGTATATAAAAACCTCGATGCTCGCTCTGTCCCCATAGCAACACCATCCACGCCCGCTGTCTCCAACGTTCTCATCAACCCATCTCTGATTGGCTCCAAGAACATCCTCATTACGACCAACATGGTGTCACAGAACTCCGGCGGAGAGTCGCTGAAGAGGAAGCACGAAGACGACGACGACTACGACACTTTATGACGGTGAACGCGACGTCGCCATCGCCACTTTTGTACTGACCTTTAAAAATAACCTCAGCGGAGACTGTAGGAGGCTCCTGACGGTAGAGTTTGTTTGAGAGGACAACGACGCCTGCTCACAGCAGGACTGAACCTGGACTGTGGGTTCAAAGCTGCAGGGGAAAGGAAAAGCCGAGTGATTCTCAATAAAATGAATAAAAGATGTGATCCACGTCTGTTTGTTGAATCCCAAAATTTACATTTAGAACAAGAAGAGTTTTTAACTTGTAAATCTGAAGGTGTTTCACCTTTGAGTCCTGTAGTGAAAAATGTTAACGTCTGAAAAAATACTAAAAACATTTCAATCAAACGGGACGTTTGTGTTTTGTATAAAATTGATGAAAACCTACGATTGTGCTAATATCCAGCAGTGAGTCACTCCTCAGACTCGCATGTTAAAACTTTACAGCAGAAATAAACATGTTTACAGCTTGAGAGAGAGATAATTTAACAACTGTACATCATGGCGGTGGATACTTTAATTTTTTTTCATATATTTTTTTTACATTGTGGTGTAAGTACTTTTTGGTAACGGCATCTGGATGTTTGACAGTATCAGATGAAGGATCCCTCCATCATTCTTAAACACAGAGGTGTTGTAGTTTAATGAGTCGGTACCAGACCTAAACTGCATGTTATAATAATAGACCGAATACAATAATATAGTTCTGAAAATGGTGGGGGTTACTTTAGTCAGAAAACATGAGTACACATGTTTAAAAAGCCTTTAAAGGCTCAACTTGAACTATTTTATACCCCCTTGATTTATAAAAATGTAATAAAGACACCAGATTGGGGGGGTCTCTTTTCTTACAGGTTCTGGAGTTCCACAGGGCTCTGTTATGGGTCCTCTAGTTTCTTTTCATACATCGTAGTCATGACTTTGTGTTGCTTTAGTTTTTATTGAGTCCTCCATGATACGTTTTAGGATATTGTATATGAGGGAGATAATGTACTTCAGTTTGCCATGTACTATTCTGCTTTAATATATTTTGATGGAAAGTATGTTTTATCGGGGGGGGAAAAACAAAAAACCAATCTTCACCCAGTACAAGTCACCATTAGCATAATTTAGCCTTAGAAAAGACACTAAACATTAAAATAATTGAGCCTTCTCTCCTGTGAGACATTTTCTGCTAGTTTAGTTTTTGTTTTAAGAGCATGAATATACATATTCATATGGAAACTTCAGCGCTCCCCTGGATCTTAGTTTTGCTGTTGGAGTATTTTTAATGCACTTATCTGATCAGTAATATTGCTGCGGTGGTAACAGACCAGTTTGGATGTTACCGAGCACGCGCCTTGAGGCGACTGTTGGCGCTGTATAAATAAAACTGAATCAAGTCAACAGAGTCTGTGTGACGCTCCCAGAGCTGGTTTAGTTTCCACCAGTCTGTTCACTTAAATGGTCCTCAAGAGATAAAACAAGTGTTAGGTCTTCATAAAACCATCATCAGTTTTTCTTCACAGCAAAGCCTGATGGTGATCAAGTGTTTTTTGTAGTCCCCGTCATCACTACAGAAAAAAAGTGGTAATTAAAGTGGACTAAAGCTGTATTTTAACCCAGGAATATGTCATAAATTTTTCCAAGCACACTTCCGAGAATATAACTAGGCTGTTTTGTTGTCTCGCCCTCCCTTATTGGTCGAAATCAGACATGTGATTTTACCTGGTTTTTATTCAGAGATATAAATGTGATTTTTTTTTTGCCAACAAATATTTCACAGCTTCATTGTCTGAGATTAAAATAAAAAAACAGAAGCAGAGCCTCGGTGTCTGTTAGTTCTTTTTACCTTTAATAAAAAGAAAACTAAAATAAAAATCTCAACATAAAAAATACATGGCGAAACAATAGACTCTTAAATGATTATGAGAATAATCATGGTCGCAATGATGATACAGTAGAATAATAAGAAGTCACCATAATAATAATAATCAGAAGCATAATAATCATAGATCTATCTGTTCTGGTGTCCGTTCCACCAGCAGAAATCACTTCCTGTTTTATAGACATTATGGTAAGCATCGCACAGGCCGGGGCGTGGCACTTGTCAAAATATTTTCACACTTAGCAAAGTTACCCCACATATGCACGACAAAATAAGGACAGAATCACAGCTCGTACGATTCACAGCACTGCTTGGAAACAAAATTTCAAACAAAGGAATTCAAATCATGCTCCGAGTCGGCTTCTTCTTCTTCTACGTCTTCTTTTAGGGTCACAGCTGTAACGTTTGACTGAGCGAAGGAAGGAAGGAGGGCAGGAAGGAGGGAAATTTGGCAGTTTTAAAATTGAACAAAACAAAGTCGTGAAACCCCGACAAATAATTTTAGGGAAAAATAAATGTTAACATTCTTCTTCGTCTTCTGAAATAAAATGTCTGCAGTTCTGCGGGGTTTTAGTCCAATGAAAGTGCAGTGCTCGTGTTCATCTGAAATGTTGATCTGTACGGGGATTTGGGGCCAAAAATCATTAACAAAATAACATTGATAATAATGATAATAAAGCCTAGAATAAAAGCAACAGATTCGGAAAGCTGGCATCTAAAACCTGAAGTCCTTCACATCGTGTCCGAGTTTGGATGGAGGAAAGAAAAGTGAGATCGCTTAAATGGTTCGATGGTCTTTAGAGGGCGAGGCGGGATGTCGGTGAGGTGGATTTAGAACGGAAACGCTGGTGCTGATTGGTTCATTTTGGCTGTCACGTTTCTCATGGCACCTAAAGTTACTTCCTGTAAGTAAATGTGCTTAAAAAAAATTGTTTAAAAGTTTCCAAAATGAGCTAAAGTTTCAAAAGAATGTGAAAAAGAGCAGCATGGCTGCACTTTGGACCACAAGATGGAGCAGAGAGTCAATGTACAGCTTCTTTAAGCTGCTCCCTGCTGTCCGTCCCCCCAGCAGAAATAACTTCCTGTTTTGTAGACATTATGGCAAGCGTCGCACAGGCCGGGTACTTGCCAAAATATTCTAACACCTAAATCCAAACTCTGGAACTGACTTGAACTCTAGGTCCAGCAAAGACTCACGGCACCATCTCGTGGTACTAGTTTCAGTTCATTTCTCTTCAACACAACTGCCTAGTGGTCTTTTGTGTGTGTGTGTGTGAGTTAATGGTTTGATTCATTTTGGACCATTTTAAACAATTTCAGCTTCTCAAGTTTATTTCCTTTGGCATCAACCTTTAAAAAAAAATACAGTTTTATCGTTTCATTTTTAGATCGTTATGTTTTATTTCTAAGAGGAAAAAAAAAAAAGGCCACATACTGAAAATAAAGGAGTGAAAAATATTTTAAAGTGAAACAATACTGCTCATTACCAGCTCTGCATTTTTATTCTTGGACTCTATGAGAATCTAGTAGAGCAGCTTTGCATGATTCACAGCTCAAAATAATCCTTATCTTGTGCTGAGCCCTCATTTCAGGTTCAACACTTTCCACTTTAAGACAACTGCCTTCTGATTAGCTGCCCCTGTTCTTAACATGAGATGGTTTCTGTTTCCTGAGATGACCACATTAGGGACATCTGCTCCACGTGACATCATACAGATTGTGAGTAGGAAAAAAACTAAAAACTGAGCGTTTGGCTCCAGGATTACACCAACTGTATTATCAGAAACTTCAACCAGGTTTAATACGAACATCCACCATTGGAACAGGACATGTGACAGGAAATAAGTCAAATTTGAACAGGTCAACATTAAAGCGACGAAGTCCGTTCACTGTCATCAGCATCTTTCAATTTGTCAAAGAAATAGTGGGATTTAAGTAATCTGTGTTTGATGGTCTGGAAATAACTGTGATACTGCCAATCCCAGACAAACCCCCAAATATTTTATCATCACAGTTCAAACTAAACAAGAGTAAAGGCCACAGAAATAATTTTTTTTACCAGACTGGAAATAATTCCAGAAAAGAAAATGGTGACAACAGTATTTAAAAATGTAGGTTTTCAATCTACACAATAAAATAAAGAAAAGCTCTTAAGGATCAAATTTTAGTCAAAAAGGCATAGATTAGAAATTATAAGAATATATGGTTGTTTCATTTTATTAAAATTAATATGAACTTTTTTAAAAGTTATATTTACTAGAAAATTATTTAATGGTTTATCCCCTGAAACTGAAATGTAAGACCTACATTGAACTTATAGGAACTTAATTGCAGAAAAATAACACTACGCAGTGTTTCTAAACTGAAATATCCCAAGTATGCCCAAACGTTTTAAATTAACAATTTTTCATTAAAAAAAAAAAAAAAAAAAAAAAAAAAAAAAAAAAAAAAAAAATCAT
>VUQG01001502.1:0-22055 GCA_015106755.1 Etia nguti | reverse complement strand
CAAAAAAAAAACAAAAATTTATAAAAAAAAAATTTTTAAAAAAAAAAAAAAAAAAAAAAGCAAAAAAAAAAAAAAAAGCTGAGAGTCCTTTTAGCCACCAAGGTTCAGAGATCATCGTGTTGGCAACAATGAAACCTTAAAGGCACAGCACAGCTTCCTGTGATGACTTAACTCTGAGGTGAAGCTTCAAACTAACTTTATCTAAATGCTTGTTCAAAGTGAGTTTGGACCAGTGAGTGAAGACAACAAACCAAACAACGAGCACCAGAGTTTCCCTTCAACGAGCTGACAATAGCGAGTTAAACCGACCGCACTGAGTCTCAGACCGTTTCTATTTTAGTAAGCAACAGGAGAAACAGACTTTAGTTTAGCATCAGTTTTGTTGACTTTAAATGTAAATCTGGAAGTGAAATAAACAGAAAAAGATCAGAGAAAAGTCAAAAACCTATCCAGTGACTCGACGTCCAAATCCAGTCCAAAGTTCAAGGGAAGAAAAAAAAAAAAAGAATATTCCAGCGTGACTAAACTCAAGAGTTTTCTTTAGTTCCTTCAGAGAAAAATAAAACCCAGGATATAAATGAAGACTCGTGACTCTCAGTGATCAGTTACCCTCTGCGAACAAGCCCCCTGTAACATCCCAAATTTATATGCTTTCATTTTAGCTTCAATTTGTTCGCTGTCACATTGGTGCAATTAAACGTCTTCATTCTCTTAACCACCCAACAGTGTTTAGAAAACTACCAGCTTACCGTTTACGTTTAACACAGTTTGGATTAAATCCAAACCAAAATAAAGAGTTAAATTAGCTCAACTTAGGGACAGGGTGGATAAAGTTTTGGTTTTGATCTTTTTGTGTAATTTCTTTAAAAAAAAACAAAAAAAACAGGATTGCAAAATGATCTCTGGGATTTAAATGAAGTGTCAGCACTGGAATATTTTTTTTTTTTTTTTAAATATTTTTAAAAAAGCCGATAGAACATGGTGAACGTTTCTGAACATGGACAACAGTTGGAGCAGGAGGAGAGCGGATGCTGGTGAAATCGAACTTCAGTCGCTTGTAAGACTTCTCTGAGTGTGTGTGTGTGTTTGTGTGTGTGTGTGTTTCCTCTCGCTGCAGCCACCGCGAGAAAAACTATCTACAGGATTTAGTCGAAGAAAAGCGACGATCACCACCGAACAATTTTTTTTTTTCCAAATATATATTCTGTTTGTACAGGACGGTGATCGTTGGCGAGGGAAACATTCAAAAACAAAGCGGACGAACGCTGCTGATTCTTTAGCTTCTTGCTTTCCATCTCAAAGCCCCGCCCATGACAAGCAGCAGAGGTTCCCATCCACAGCGCCGACATCTGACCTGCAGCTGCTTAACACTTAGAATTTCGAGCAAAAAAGAGAAACGAGAGACAACAGATGGAGAAGACGGCGGCAAAAATGGTGGAGGTGGCGTGACGAATGGCTGAAGCAAGAGAGGAAGAACACCACTGAGCCCCTCCGAGGCCTCCGTCCAAATATGCCCTCATCCATCCCCGGGGAATGTGAACAGTGTGTGTGTGTGTGTGTGTGTGTGTGGTGGTTTTGAAGCGAGCATATGAAGGGGTTGGCGAGCTCCTAGCAGTCCTCGTCCTTGTCGTCGACGACACCTTTGAGCCTCAGGCGGGCGAAGTCCTCGAAGACAAAGTCGTCGTCCTGCGAGATGCTGCTTGAAGGACGAAAAGGACGAGTTTTATTTGTGAAAGGTTCCACACAGTCCTGTTTGAATTCAGCACAAACAGCACGTCAAATGTGTAAACTGAGCAGCTTTGCAGTTTTTCCACCTCACGCGGTGTTTGTGAATCTGCCACAGCTGTAAACAGCTCCAGCTGTTTCTGCTGTAATTTTGGAACTCCAGATGTTCTCAGGTCTGGACTGTGCTCGTGCCAGTTTCACAGCTTCTCCTACACAGCACACTAAATAACAGCGGCCTTTCCTGAAACAGACGGCAGCTCCTAACCCTTCAGCATTAATGGTGCCTTCACAGAGGTCCGAGTTCGCCCTGCCGCGGGCAAAATGCCCCCCACCCTGACACATTTAGGGATGCTGCTGTAACAGCCCAGATGATCCCTCTCCTCTTTAGCCCGGTGAACTGTGAAGCTCAGCTTCTGATTGGTCAGACCCCAGCCTCAATTTTTCTGCATTTATTTACGGTGCAGTAGAGTTTAAATTTCATCTGTGGATCCAAGTGAAAAACTCAGGACCCGCCCACAAGGTGCTGAACATTACTGACCTTCAATGGTCTATGGTCGTTACACTGCTGCTGGTCACTTCCTGTGTGGGCGGGTCTTAAAGTGGGATTTATGCTTCTGTCAGTGCATCATAACAACAAACCCTGAACCTCCCTACAAATGCCACGACTCGCATCAACTGATTGGCCCGTTCAGCATTCATCGTCTGCCTGGTTCTTCTTCTACGGTGAAACTGTGACAAGTTACTGAGTAACATTACTAAAATAACGCTCAGGTCTATTTAATCATGTCTCGCAGCTCTCGGAGGAGGAGCCGTTTACATTCATGTTATTTCGTGGATTCATTTAACAGCCGTTTTTCTGTCATTAGGACTTTTAAACTTTTGGGTATCAAACAACTACAGCTGCCCCTCGTAAGGGTCAGTCACTTCCATGTTATGGCGTGCTGCAGTTCACACATGCTCAGTTTAAGCAGTGACGTCAAGTTATTGCTTGTTGTCATGGTTTCTGGAGTAGGTATCTAAAATAAAACTCAGAAATCTGGAAACTCACTTTGTGTCGAACTCTATCAAATTGGTGTCGATGGGCGGGTCCGTTTCTGGCACAGCTGAAACACACACACACACACAATCATGTCACACTGTTGTTTCCATTGAAACTGATGCTCAGCGCCATGGTGAATCCGCATATGAGGCTGCAGAGACTCACCTGACTGCGGGCGGGATGCCGGCGGCTCTGGAGGTTTAGGATGCATTAAGATGAAGGGGAGCTCCACCGACACGTCTCTGGAAAACAGGAAGCATGGCATCATGGCAGCAGGAAAACCCCGCCTCCTTCCTTTTTTCCACCAACAGGTTAAACATGTCCCCGATAAATCTGCCTGTTAAAGCCCCACAGCTGATAATTAACTCACTTCAGAGCAAACTGACTACTGAGTGACAACAACCACCTAGAAACCCATGTTAACATTAAACACCAGGCTGTGGTTCCCCCACATGAACACCGAGGCTTTCAGTCCCATTTACCTCTCCAATAAGCCTCGCAGCAGCCTGCAGGGAGGGGGGAGGGCACACAGAAGAGGAGGGGGGAGAGGGGGACGGGGGCGGAGCCACACAAAACGCCAAAAAACACAGAGAAGGGAGGTGAAATGAAAAGCAGGAGGCGACAGGTTCACAACAACCTACAGTGGAAGCAAACACAGTGAGGAGCAACGACAGCAACGAGCCAACAGGGCGGAGCAGGAAGCAGGAAGTCGAGGCCGAGCTGCACCTGCAGCTCTTTCTGAATAAAACACCCGAAAAACAAACGAGAAAATAGTCTTTAAACCGACCGTGGAAAAAAAACACGAAGACAAGCTCAATTTAGCATCACCTCCAAGAAAAGCCGCCCTCAGTAAATATCAGGAGTCATATGACTTTAACGTCCAATGGTGAGACAGACAGTAGATAAAGGACTACGGTCCCAGACAGATGTTGAGAGTCTCATTAAGCTCTCACAGGCTTTTATTGTGAAAGGATGACGTTGTAAAGCCTCCCTCAGCCAACTGGAGTCTGAGCTTGAGCTCTGGACCGTGTTTAAGCCTCAAACAGCTTCATGTGATTTTTGTACTTCATTAAGTCAAATATGATCAGAGACTCGCTTCACATGTGTGGCGTTTCCATGTAAACGAGGACAAACCCCGCCTCCTCCACCGTAAATGTTAGATCGTTACATAGAAAACGCTCAGGTGCAGCTCGGCCTCAGGCGTTTCACTGAGTGACGTCTGGAAGATAAAAACACCTCCAAACTCCACTGATGACATCTACAGGAAACAGTGAGCCGGAGAGGACAGGAAGTGATGTCAGCAGAGTGTGTGTGTGCTGTTGTACCCTCCACGGGACACCACCAGCTTGACTTTGACTCTGTAGGACACCAGGATCCCCAGGACCTCCTTGTTGGTGACGTCCTTCACACTGAAACACACAGAGCACTGTGGTCACATGACCATGCAAACACACCTGTGTGTTACACCTGCGTGTGTGTGTTTTACATGGTGGACGAGGCCAGGTTGGTGTCTTCATGTTTGAGCTTCCCGTCCAGAGCGAGTCCTCTCTTCTCTCTGTTCTTGTCCAGTGTCGGGGTCAGAGTGTACACCTTGCAGAAGGTGGAGCTGGATGACACCTGGTCGCTGTGGAGACCACATGCTGCTGTCAGTCAAATTGTTCAGGTAAACCCCACCCCTCCACAGACCGACCAATCAGATTAAACAGGTGTGAACATCAATGACCTTTTGTCACTGGTTTTAAACCAGTTCAGATTGTCTAGCCCGGTTAACTCTAACAATAACATTTTCATTCATTAACATTGGTTTAAACCAGTTTAACCAGCATGCAGGGACAGGAACACTTACTCTGCCTCCAGCTGAGCCACTGGACATTTATACTGGGCAGTGCTGAACAGGCAGATGTCTGCGTACTGACGCACTGTGGGAGACAAACAGAAGGTGTTACTTTAAAAACATGACGGCATGAACACAAAGAAATGCAGAAGAAGAGTTCAGAGCGGCGTACCGGAGATCTTCACCCTCTTGACGGTCTTGGTGGAGTTGTTGGTGACGTGGACGTTGACGCTGATGGGCTCGCCGTGATAATACAGCTACACACAAAACACCATTATTAGCATAAAAACAAAGGATTGGTTTCTGGGTATCGGGGCTGTTTGCGTACCTCTTTGTCCAGAGAGGCCTCCAGGTGCAGAGACCTGTCGGACATCAGGAAGCTGCGGGTGGTCTCCACCATCGGCTGAGGACCAGGCTTCTCCGGAGCATACTGAACCTTCCTGATCACCAGACGCACCGAGTTCCTGCACACAACACACGCTTTAGCACACCGATTCCTCAAACGTCCACAAGAGGCTGGCTCGGCTTCACAGTATGACACACATAAAAGCCTCTCTGACCCTCTTGTCCTAAAGTAAACAGCGAGTCTGACATTTTACTGCCTCTGGTAGATTACTGTGCCGTGAGCCTACAAAATAAAAGCCCCATGCGGAGTCTGCTGGGGTACAGGCTAGCTTTAGACTTAAATGAGACACAGGAAAAGCTTTAAAGTGGATCTTTTATTTCCTGTTCCACTGATGGATGTTTATATTTAACACAACCAAAGCTAATCCACACACTCAGTTTTTTTTCTACTCTGGGTTAGAACTGCACGCAGCTCCTGAGTGAAGCTCGTAAATCGGCTTCCTGCAGGTCTGAACTCACCTCTTGTGAATCTTCTCTTCTATTGACTTGGCACAGAAAGCTCTGATCTCAAAGTCCACACCACAGGCCTGCAGGGAGAGGAGAGAGGACAGCTCAGCGCCACCATGTTTATAAAAACGCCTCGACTGTGCTGAAGCGCTGTGAGAGCAGTCCAGTTTTATATACAGACCGCTCGCACTCTTTGAATATGCGCCCGTCTCTCTCTCTCTGCTGTGAGCGACGCTGGAACAGCTTCAGCTAAAAAATCAACGCCGTGTTTATCGGCCTGTCTGAGGCGGTCGTTACGGTAAATCGTAGCCTGTCAGCGACGCTCTTCACAGATAACCGACACCATCTGACTCACCGTTTAAAACCAAACATGTCAACGCTGGTTGGAGCTCCTGAACGTCAGGCTTTTAATCAGGAATAAAATAGGTTTTAGGAGCCAAAATGTGTGAGAAAGAAAAGACATGCACACCTTCCGGCCTGAAGAAGACTCTGCAGATCAGAACGCTGCTTTTGCAGCGAATGAGACTGCAGATACAAGCGGCAGAAATGAGCTCCAAAAGGACGGGCTCTGAGGAGGCGCTCAGAGTGGACCTGCTACTCCTGCACGTCAAAAGCAGCCAGCTAAGGCTGTCGCCTCCCGGGTCACGTGTTCTGACCGGGCATGTCGTACCAGGAGGAGGCCCGGCGTAGACCCTGGGACGCGCCGGCCTGGAACGCCTCGACATTTCCCCGGATAAGCTGGAGGAGGTGGAGAGAGGGAGGTATGGGCTCCGACGATTTATCATTTTGATAAATGTCGAGCAGCGTGGATCATTCACACGGCACAATGCACTTTTCTCCCTCGCTGTTTGGAGTTGATTCTGGTACTGCAGAGTAAAGATTCATTATTATTATTAGTTTTAAACTAGTCGGTTAGTCTGATTGTTTTTTCCTCAATTAAATAAGATATGAGTCGTCCCTAATTTCAATAAAAATTGTTCTTTGATTCAGGTTTTATAATTCAGTTTAAATTTCTTTAAAGGAACCAGATCTAATAAACCAGGCTGTGGGGTTTAAAACTGACTACTCCAGTTTAAATACATTTTAAAGACGCTTAACATCCTCTGAACATGACACGGGCATCCACCCGTCTGCTGACCTGCCTTTGAGGAACCGCATGGGTGCAGCAGTACAGCAGTTACTGGTGGTGCTGATCCGGCGTACTGGGACGTGCGTGGCTCGGTGTCCAATCTAGAGAACCAGCTCTGCTCCGACAATGTGGGCGTGAGCATTGTCCTGCTGAAACGGCTGCAGGGTGGGGCGCTGAATGGACCGTGAACAGGGCGGAGGACCCTCCGCCAGACTTCCACAGAAAACAATCAGATCAGAGACGGTGCTCCAGCTCTGAGATCATTTACTGCACCAGAAAACGTAAACTTTCATTTCTCGTCCTTCAGTTTCGGACTGAACTCGTCGCTCATCGTAAAAGCATCGAGTTAACGATCAGGAGCAGGAGGCGGTGCTTTCAGCTGTTCCCTGAACTCTCAGCAGTCGCCACAGCGGACGAATGGCACACATTTCCCACCGGATGCCCTTCCTGATGTAACCCTCCCATTTACTGTGTGACCCCTTGAGGCCGGGCCTGTAAATCCCCTCGGTCAGGCAGGTTTGTGTGGACCCAAACAAAGAGGTGTGACGTTTGGGAACAGCTAATTTATGACATCCGTGCTCTGCCGTTTCACAGGTGAGGTGGTTCGGTTACCTTGCCGGTGTCCTCGGGTCCAGGCTGTAAAGTGACTGAACAGGGGAGATTCTGAGGAATCTGGAAAACAAGAAGAAGAACGGCGTCAGAGACGCACACGGGAACATCTGAATCACAGTTTGTTCATTCATTGTTTCCACACCACAAACACAACTGAACAACAGAGCCCGTTTTTATGAAGCTTCCCACAGATCGCCGACCTTTAAACTCCCAGCAGCCCCGGCTCAGCCCGACTCTCATAAAGAAACCGAGTCTCCCATAAAGCTCAGATATTTTCTCAGAGCCAGACTTGCTTTATTGAGTAAAATAATCTGTGCAGATTAAGACTAAATGCCACAGATTACACAGTTTGAGACCTGAAGGATTCATCCATCTCAACTTTGTCCCTCATCTTCAGATGTCCTGCGTCACGCCCCTGCTCCCTCATAAATGCCCTGCTGAGGAGATGCGATAAATTTAACCCCTTTCAACCAAAAAGTTCCAGGAAGTTAAAAAAGTGCAATAAAATTTCCACCGTATGTGAAGGAGGAGGAGGCCAGAGCAAATGAGTGTAATCAGTGACTTCCTGAGTTCCTCAAAGGGTTCTTGATCTTACAGGGAACCACGCTCTGATGGAAACGCCCTTCAGTGTGACACTTCTAGTCTAACAGGAAGTAAAAGTCTCATTTCTTCCTCATTTGCATGTCCTTGTTTATTTCAGGAAGCCGGCGATCAGCAAACATCACGCGACACGACTGACGCTCTTCCTGATATCGACGCCGGGCTTGAAGCAGCCCGAGGAAAGAGCAGACAGACGAGGTCAGCGGGCTATAAATGATCTGCTTTTTCAGGCCACAGCAGACGGCGTTCAGACACTAATGGATGCTGGGTAAACACAGGCTAATGAACTGATGACAAAGATCAATACATTCATCTTTAAACGTTTACATCGAGACTCCGAGCTCCCACCTGGTTAAACAGCTCCGCTCTTCTTCTTCTTCCATATTTTATACGTCTTGCACATGTGCGGTGCAGAAAGGTTCGATAGTGCACCATACAAAACTCCCCCCAACCTACAGGTGCAGTTCCTCTAATGACCAGCAGGGGCTCCAGCAGTGAGTCAGTGCCCACAGACTCGCATGTTAAAGTTACAGCAGAAATCAGGTAAATCAGAAATCGCAGGCGTACTTCATTTCAAACACCATATAAAGACGTCACGTCTGAGCTAAAATCAAACCCTGGTGGCTCCTGTGAACCCGGGGAGCTTCACCGCGAGCTCCAAAGAACGAGCCTTAACCCGAGGAGGAGCAGCACTGACTCACGGTGAAGTAGAAGGGGTGCGCATGCTGGCCGAGCTTCTTCAGCAGCCTCTCCTGCAGCCGGCTGTTGGGTTTCCGCTCCTCGGGCACCGGAGGGAAGGCCTGACGCCGAGAGAGAGATGACACTGAGAATGTCCAACCTTTAAAGTACTCAATTTACTTTCTGCTCAGGTGCAGGCTGATGAAGCTCACCTGGAAGGTGGAGATGTAGAGATCCTTCCGGAAGGATAGACCGAGCACGTCCAGGTCCTCGCGTCCATATCGAAACGCACAGGTCAGCGTGACGAAGACTGTGGGGAGGAAGAAGAGGCTGTTTTCAGTTTATCTAAACGAGTCACTCATTAAAATCTGGTTTAATTCAACAATAAAACATTAAAACTGTTAAAAAAAAAATCTATACGGCAAAACAACGCCGTTACACCAGTGAAACGATTCCACGTATAATCATCATAGTTAAAGGGGACCCGTTCTGTTTTGCATGAGCCACACTTCAAAATAACCCTACAGCTCATTCTGAGCATGACACAAAGATGAAGCTCCTCCCCCTTTGAGGCATCATGCTTTTGATTGGCTGCCCTTTGCAACTGAACAATAGGACTTCTCCTGACATCTCCCTGTGACATCACGCAGATCCACGAGTGTAAGAAACTGTGATAAACTGGTTGTTAAGAGCTCACCGCGATGATGTGTACATAGCACAAACTCCCACCAGTGGAAGAGCAGATACGACAGGAAACCAGACGCAGGATAAGAGCTGAGCTACTTTCTGGGTTTTGCTGGACTGATGTTTGTGCAGCAACATTAAAAACAACAATCAGGCAAATAGTAATTTATCTGTTTTTCCAACTATTAATATACAGTCAGAGGTACAGAAACTGCTTATTATGTATAAAAAAGGTAATTTTGTCTATTTTGTATTCAACGTTTCTGAAACACTTGTTTAACAGTCAAAACAACCAAAACAAAACAGGGAAAGTAAAATAATCCACATCAGGTTTCAATCTTTTAAAGTCAAATGAGACGTTTGTATCCTTAATAAATGAAAGTACTTAGAAATAAACAACAGGAAGACTTCAGCTTCTACTCTGAACAGAAAGGTCCGCAGGAAGTTGATGAAACAACATGAGTGCGAGGATTTTACTCTCGTTCATTTACACATGGCAACAAGTCAAAGTCGCTGCACACTTGGATGCTTGACTTTCAGCACATTCTGCCACGTGATTGGCTGATTAGACATTTTCTTTATAGACTTAACGTTTAGATCTTTGAAGTAAAGTCTCAGTGTGTTCCTGAACATGTGTGCAGGTGTTTTCGCCTACCTTTCCTGTCCTTCAGGTACTCTGGGTCAACGAGGATCACGCCATCTGTTGGCAGGAAGGAAGACAACCAAACGGTCATGTCATCACAAAGGTCACTCATTTACCCGATCAGGATCTCTGACTACTGTAAATATAAGACTGCACCACAGCAGCCGTATTCCCTAAAAACTCCAAAAACAAACACAAGCGAGTCCAGACTCACCGACCGGGTCCACGTGGTCCAGGTGGTCCACAAAGTCTCGCTTTCCCAAGTAAACTGTCAACTGCACAGACCAATCACAGGATTAGTTTATTTAATCCTGATGTGTCACAGCATGACCAATCACAACAGCTCAGTGAAAACACCGGACAAAACCTGCTGGAATCACTTTGATCTCTTCTCTTCCTGATCCCAACACAAAGATCAACAGTTCTGTGCACAAGTTTGCAGACGATGTGCCGTTATATGTTTTAAGAATTTATTAATAAATCAAATTTTTTATTTCATTTTTAATTACTTTGTGTTTTATTAGTAAATTACTGCACGGAAAATAAAGCCTGCAGGGATCGAGTAGCGGATTTTATTTTCCCCATTGCTGCTGAATAAACGGCGGCTGTGTTTCAGATGCCAATCAGTTCCAACAACAAGCTGGTGGTTTCTGTATCGTTTCCGCAAGTACAACAATGCAAGTGTTTTGGTTTTGGAGTATGAAAGCGGTCACCGGCTACAGCATCTGACCTTCCAGAGAGCTGCTGCAGGACGTTAAAGGATCAGGCTGCTGATCCCTCAACTCGGAGCGCTTTAAAAGCTCCTCGCACAGGTGGAGCTGAAGCTTTGAAGACACGTTGCATTTACTGGAGACCAGTCTCAGGAGTGTTTAACATGCATCTCGCCACATTTTTAATTTATTTCTTGGCTAACCTGGAAGTTAATTAATCCCAAATGTTTACCTGTAATTTATTCATGCAAATCACTTTGTTTCATTTTCTAGTTCTGAGAAAAATCACTTCCACACTTTGAGTTTCATTCATCTTGTGTGGACAGTATTATACAAATAAAGTTTGTAACCATTTAGTCTAAAAAAAAAAACTGAAAAAGCCCTAAAATCATTTAACTCAGTTAAAACAAGTGAGAAAATTATAATTATAATTTCATTTTTTCTTTTTACTGTTGTTTTACAGTAAATAGGGGCTGCACATTTTTAAACAATAATAACAACACTGTTCTGTTCTGGGATTCTATTTTATATAATTTACAGTCTGTAAAAAGCAGGAGCTAACAGCATGCAGTGTGTGAGCTCGAGTTAAACTTCCCCATCGACACTCTAATAACATGTCAGAGAAGGAAGTTGAAAAAAAGTAAAAGAAAAATGTAACTATATAAAAAGAATAAAGATCGTTCTGACCGACTGTTTAACCACACTGAACCAAAACATTCTTACAGGGAGTGAATTTGGAGGCAACAGTAAAGGAACGACCGCATAACATAACACTGAATATTGATCTTTTTTATCTCGATTCTCTTGTTAAGAAATACTTAAATTAAAACTGTGGCCACACTGGTGACGTCACAGTTTACTATCTGAATTACTGTGGAGCTGCTCTGGTCTTTTAAATGGTCTTTTTGCTTGTTTCAACAAATCAGCCTTAAATCGTCTTCAGACTGTGCAGAATGCTGCAGCACGGCTCTTAACAGGCACCAAGAGAGGATCTCATATCACTCCAGTTTTGGCCTCCCCTTCACTGGTTGCCTGTAAGTTTTAGGTTTCATTTCAAAATGTTAGTTCTAACCTTTAGGGCCCTACATGGTCAAGCCTTTGAGATTTTTTTTATCTGTGAAAAGTGCTATATAAATAAATTTTACTTACTCTGACTATCACATAATTAGTGTTTTGAATCATTACTTTTGGCAGATTTTGGCTTTATTGACCTGACAGTTTTCTGATCTTACGTCTGTACATTTGCTTTAATCCCACTGATTCTATGATATGTATTTTTTTTATCTTTAGAGATTTTATTCTGGTGTTTGAGTGAAATGCTGTGATCTGATCAAAGCTTCATGTTTTAGGTGTCAGAGGGAGGAGAGCGGTTTCTAATATTTCCTCACACAGCATCAGATGTTGCAGAACAAACTCTTGGACTCACCTTACAGTTGGGGCTTGACTTCTTGAAAACTCTGAGAGGTTTGGGAACAGGAGACAGAGAGGAGGAAAGAAAGAGAAGGTATTCATGTTAGCTTGTTTTTTCTGGCTGAATCCTGTCGCTAACCGAAGAGCGCTGCGGTCGATTTGAACAGGTTTTCAGACCTGCTGCAGCTCATCGAGAGCGTGTGGGTGAGACAATTCTGTGAAAAATAACCCGAGGAAGTGTGGCAGCTTCCTGCTGTGTTGAAATAAACAGTGGCCTTGTTTGAAACCGACTGTTGGGGGGTTGGGGGGAAGTGGTTTCGATGAAAAACAGCATACATGACCTAGGGTTATTATGGGATGTCACCGCACTGCTTTACCAGGAGAGCAGGTGGATGTTAACCAACACGATCACTTAAACTACTCCAGTCTAAGCCGAAGTCTGCGCAACGCCACTGAAACTTTTACAAAGTCGCTTTTCATTCGGACCACGAACGAAACCTTTTAACCGCCAGAAACACGCCGCAGGATCGCAACAATCATTACAAGACAGACCGACACCAGACAATCATCTGGACAGACCAACAGGACTGAGTCTAGACCTTTTGATCTGAGCTGCGGCTCAAATCAAACGCACTGCAACAACAGAGTGAGGCTTTTAGCATGGCTGCAGTTTCACTGCCAAAACACAAGGTGGCAGCGGAGTGTCTCTTTCTCAACTGATATGAAAAAGCGCTGGAAGAGAGAGAGACGAGAAGCATCAATCCCACTTTAAGAAAAACTAATCTCCCAAAATCTGTCACAGGCGTAGCTTGGACCCACGATTTTGTAACTATTTCAATAAATCAAAGTAAACTTTGGCCCCTTTTCCATCAGCGCCTACTCGGATCGCTTGGTTTCCCATTACAGTCCAGTACTACTGGATGTGTCTGGTTGCCGGGTTTCAAAGCTTGTGCTTTTGATTTTCGTGAACGAAACGCTTTCATGACTCATTGAGCGACCCTACTGACGAGCCAATCGGTGGCATGCAGTTTGATGACATCACATTTTATTACCTGCTCAGATTGCTAAAAAAAGTAGCTGGTACCAGTACTATGACCTAATGGAAAATCCTGAAAAGTGTGGCGAACCGTGGCTTTTTTGACAATAACCCACAGAGAGAACACAGATGGACTAAACCTTCAGTTTGTGACCGCGGTCTTCGTTCTGCTCTGCAAACCCAAACCGCAGCAGGACCAAAGTTTAACCTTGGACAATGACAAATGTGCCAAAAGCATCCTGCTCATAGTGATGAAGCTCCACCCATTCTGGTTTCCTTCCACAGTGCAAACCAGAAATGCCACATCCTGTGTGCTACGCTGATGCTTTTCATGCTGCTGAATTTTATCAGTCAGCTAATGGCCTGAAAAAGGACACCACTGCAGTTCCTTTAATGTCCACTTGAGGCTTCAGGACTGGGTCAGACCCCCACTCATGTAGTAAAATAACTTCTCCATCATAACAACTGCAGGTGAATGTTTTTAGAACTCATCAGTTTAAACTGCATCGAGTTTGCAAATTAGGGGCGTGGCCTCTGTGGCTGACAGTGGATGGCCGTTTGGAGCCTTTTCAGTCCACTTATGTGATGAAAAACACACCTGCTGTGCAGCTCATCGTGCCAACACACCTTGAAAAGTTGAACTCATTTTCAAGGCCTGGAAAACCAAATGACCACAGTTCAGCAGCTGTGTGAGGAAGCACCGAGGTTCTCAGCATCTGTATGAAACGGTAACTTCCTCCAGCACCCTCGCCTCCTCAGACATCGTCCTATGCCGGGACGAGGTGCCGCTGTCCTGCTTCAGCGACGCTTCACAGCAGCTCCTGCTTCCTGTCACAGCCGCTGATGCTTTCCACACTCGGGTTATATTTAGATTACTTCAAAGCATGAATTAAAACTGATTTACAGGTTTCTGCGGTTCCGGTTTTTGGCGCTCGAGGCTTATTTACGGCTGTGGTGTTTTTTTTAATCTGCAGCTACGACTGCAAAAAGAACAAAAACACGGCGTAATGAGCTGCAGATAAGAACCACACGCACGCACACACAGCTCAGCCCCACGCCTCTTCAGGCCACGCCGTTCCAGATCTGCTTCCCAATTAGGGCCAATGACAGCAATCATTTTCTTTATTGATTACCCTCAAACACCACAGCAAAGTCAGACAGATGGTCACAGCTTCTCTGAGCCAGAGGCGACTGATGTCAGACTAATAATCCAGAAACTGTTTTATTTAACAGAGTTAAAGAAAAAGCTTAAAATGTTATCATTTATGAATAAATTAGAGGCTGAACAGAGTCAAAAGTGCCATCACTGTGGTCATTTTGTTCATTCATGCACAGAGTTATTCCAGGTCAGGGAGATCAGCTGTTTCTGCTTTTATTTTCACTTACTGATCGAGACCAATTATTAGTCGTAGCCTAAACCTGGTGGTTAATGCATTTCTTTCTCCTGATATTTACACAAACCTGCTGAAAAAAAGAAAATGAAGCTCGACTGCTGGGAACAAAATGGTCCAAGTGGCTTTTTAGGCCAGAATCAACTCATTATTCTACACTTCAAACAGGAAACAGTTGGAATCGAGGAAAACAACACAGCTCTACGGTGCAGCGGGTCACACGTCCACCTGTGTCGGCACCTCTGCAAACACACTCTGCACATCCAGCCCAAAGAAATGTGAGCATGCAGAGTGTGATTTTCAGGAACGATGACTCGATGAGACGCAAACGCCGCAAAGGAGGAAGAGGGGAGAGACGGCGGGGCGTGACGACTATAATGGACCTGCGTCCGGTCACGTGTCTCCTGCTCCCATTGGGGAATGTTGGTGGCCACAGTCCTAAATAATGAGGTCAGTGTGTAGAAGCGGTCCCAGGAAAGCACAACCAACAAAGACTAAAGTGTGTGTTTGTCCTGCCGCTGCACTGACGACTGTTTTAAAGACACAGATGGTTTTTTCCACTGCTGGCGAGTCTAAATTGTCACTTCTGCCCATATTTGTCTGCTGCTTCTTACTAATAAAGTTATTTTGTTCAGTGAGGCTTCAGATATTAAATAAATGAATACATTTTGCTTCTTTTCAGGAGTGTTTCTGCAACTTCACCATCAGAAAACAAACTAAAAGCTGGAGCTAAGTGGGTCACCATCCACCCCAATTATCTGAGAGCACGTTTTCCAAACTTTGTGCCAATATCAGTTATCAGCACCTTCCAGAGAGGCCCACAGGGCTGCCAGATCACACCACAGTGATGGCAGCAGCCTGCCAGCGCCTCTCAAACCATTACAAATCCCTGCAGCGCGGTAGGAGCTCAAAGTGCCATCGAATTATTTTAGCTGCTGCTAATTTCAGCTCCTCAGCTCGCTGCCTTTACCTTTAATTCCACCTTAAACTCAGAGTTCATGTGTCAGCTGGACCACACAGTGGAGCTCTGGGACCACGTCACCTTTTAGTGTCATGGTCGCTTCATTGCTCGCCCATCAGCTGGTTACGGTGGGGCTTCTGTAAGAATTGGATAACTTGTAAGGCCCTGCATCACCCCTTTCTTCTGGTTAGTCAGCTTCTGGAAGCCTGCTGAGGAGCAGCTTGGAGTACTGAGAGCAGACGCTGGACTCGTGGTTCGAGTGTGTTATGGACCAGTATTTTAACTCTGAGCTCTTGGCTGCAGGCAGAGATAAACTGGGAGGAGAAACTCACTTGTGTCCTCGCACTGATGAAGGCTGCAGGATGAAGTCGTAAACGTCCCTCTGAGCTGCTAACCTTAACGAACAGCAGGCCTCTTTTGTTCTCGACTCCAACATTAAATCTGAGGTGATGAAGGGCCCTGCTGTGCAGATATAAACACGTCTCGTCCTGAAATGCTTCCTGGACTGACGAAGTTACAGCGACAGTGTTTGTGTCCCGGCTGAGCAGAAACACTCCTCCATCATGGAGTCAGGCTGCAGTACATCAGCTGAGCATCGCTGCGTCTCCTGCAGCTCCTGCGATTCATTCAGCGATCGCTGCATTTTTATTCTGTGCTCTTTATAATTCAAGCACCTTCATAATATTTTTATTATTTCTGCAGTCAGTGAGTAGAAATGGTTATATTCCGAAAGACACGTTGGTTCACTTTAAACTGCTGGCTCTTATTGTGGCTGAACTAGGTAAAGGGAACCTCTGTGGCTTGTTTCCATGTTTTTATTCTGGGACTCCACCAGAGCCATTCTACATGAGTCACAGTTCAGAAATAATCCTTCCTCTTTACTCTCAGGCTGCTGCAGTCCCTTTAGTTCACCCTCCAACAAGCTTTCATCTGACTGGCTAACTTCTGGAAGCCTGCTGAGGGGCAAACAACCCCCTTTATCCTGGCTCCAAACATAAACAGATGCTTTGGACTGTGGGTGGGTGGGGCTTCTGTGCCTCTCTGTGACATCATACAGATCCCAGAGTAGAAAAAAAAACTGTTTAGAGCGCTGCAGACACCGAGCTCATGTTTAATATGAACAGGAAATAAAATAACAAAAGCTCACTGTTAGGTGTGATTAATAAATCAGGAGGATAAGTGGCATTTATGAGTTGGTTAAACTGAATACACTCAGATGTTTCAGCCAAGCAGCAGAGCTTCAAACCCATCAGTGAGAGTTAACGTGGTCCCAAAACTCAAATATTCAGATTTGTATTCGTGTCAGAAACAGAGAGAAGCAGCAGCGGATGATAAGACGATGTGGGGCTGAAGCTGCCGTCGAGGGAAAGAGCTCCCGTAAACACGAGTGATGAACGTCGCAGCGAGCGCTTCCACCTGCAGGGGGGAAGGTCTGCAGGGACGGCGGCGGCTCAGACAAACAGAGTGTTGACGTGAAGCTTCATGTCTGAGCATGAACTGTTGTCATGTGATGGCGGGATAGTGTTACCCAGCTGCTGGTGTTAAAAACATTTCAGATGATTTGAAGAGTCTGACTCCGAGTGCAGATCTGTGTCCTAACACGACTTTAAACAGGTGAAGATGAAGAAACCCCGACTGCTGCTGGAACGAAGACCGCCACAATCAGCGGCTGTTTTACAACCAGCCACGCAGCACAAGTGTCCAAATCACCGGGTTCAAATGTGGCCGACGAGTTTAATGAAAGTCTTCTCGATTAAAAGGTTTCCTAAACATCCGACTGCTAGCAACAGGGGAACACTCAGGGCTTCAGCTGCTGAAACAGGAGAGCGAGGGTCTTAGAACCGCTCCACGCACCGCTCTAAGAGATGGGAGTCTGCATGGATCCCAAATTTTAATCTGATGATCTCTGACATGGTGCTACACCGTGCTGAAGAAGGCACAGTGACAGCAGAAAACTCCCGGGATGGTAAAGGACTGCAAACCAACTTGAGCAGCTTTAAAAGACTCCAAATGACACAAATTCTGTGTTTCATGCTCTTTAAATTAGGGAATTGTTTTTTAAATCACGAGCATGAACTCGTATATAAAACCTAACGTGTTACCAGAGATGCTGCAGTACCTGTACAAGCAGGTGGAGGACAGGAAGCAGGTCGGACCGTGACACGAGGAAACCAGGTTTCCTCTCGGTCACAGTTCAGTGAGTGGCGGCGTCTCGCTCAGTGCTGTTTATTAGCCAAACACTCGGAGCAGCAGGAGCGTAACACTCGCTGCGACAAAACTTCCTCATGTTTGCCGGACACTGTCGTCGCTGCACTTCCTCTGCAGCGCCTGCCGCCCACAGACGCTCGTGTTTCAGGGCCGTCTGCCTTCACACGCACGCCAGCCTTAGTTACGCCTTCCTCTGGATTTACACCCAACAAACGCAGATTAATGGCAGCAGAAATAATCCCAGAAACAAAGTGCACAAGCGGGCCCTTATTGTGGCAGTTCAGCCCGCCCTTCCTGTCAGGCTGATGCCTTCAGCTGAGTCTGTAACGATGAAGCTGCAGATAAGCAGGAGTAATCAGACTGGTCTGACCACCGGAGCAACGAAACGGGGTGAAAGTTAAATTTTAAACTCTGCAGCTGAGCGAAGAACCAGGAAGTCATTCTGCAAGATTCAAACTAGACGTTCATCTTCAGGCCGTTTTCTTCTCCTTTCAAACTGCTGATTCAGATTAAATGATTAAACTGTGGGCGGTTTCGCAACTGTTTTCATTAGTAATCACCCAATTAGTCGAACGACTGCTCCTGAAAAAACTAAAAGGAGTGCAAAATGAGGGGAGAAAAGTGATGAAAGAGAGGGATTTCTGAGGCTGGTACTAAACTACAGACCTATAACCGAGCTTCAGACACACGAACGCCAACAAAACACGCTGTCTGTGTCATTCTCTGAGTGTCAGACGTGACGATTTGATGTTTTTGTCTAAAAATATTCAATAAACTGAATATCTGAGCTTTGTGTCGAGGGTTATTTTCCTTTAAAATGTCCTGATCCAGTATCAGTTACTCCTGTTACTACAGCAGGAAAAAGTACTGCAGTATCTGCTGTTTCCATCCTCCCAGCATTCAACTGGGTCTGCAGCTAACAGTTATTTTATCATCAAATTCACCTTTATTTTAATTTAAGAGTCATTTTATTGTTTATAGAACGACTCATTTCCTTTATAATTTGGACACTTTATGGAGACGCTCAAGCCTGAAACAATTTAACAGTCACAGGTTATTTTTCTTCATTACTTCTAAGAAATTTATTTGATTCTGATTAATCTGAAATCGATCAGCGTCGCTCCAACGTTGGAGCTTTGGGCCACAGGAAGTCCCTCAAAATGAATACATAAATATTGTAATTATGTCTCCCATTAAATATTTATGCCTGGAAAAAAGAAGCGGAGCTTAAAAAAGCCATATGGGATGTAAGCATTAAAGCTATTCTTCATTTCCTGATACTTCTGATCGTCTGTTATCGTTGGCAGGTTGAAAATGGAGCTGCATCTTTCAGCTGTTTGGTCATTTTTAACATTTACCTTGAAAAAAAACTGACGTTAGAAACATTCGTGTATTTAATGGCGCTCTGAACAAACCAACTTTGAGGTCACATGTTAAAGAAGGCCAATTAAAGCTTCGTGCAGGCCATCAAGTCGGACTCTTCTGCTGCCTTCGAGCCGAGTCTGAAGCTCTCAGTAAGAAACCCTGCAGCTCTCGTATATTTGCTTTAGTTGGTTTTATTTAAAGCGCGTTTCTTCGTTTCACTGCAGACGGCGTCGGCTCTCAGAGACTGATTTAAGCCTTTAACACAGATTAAAAGCTCGATTTCTCAGAATATGAACTTCTCCAGCCGATGTACGACATTTCACACCTGGTCTGTGTTTCGTACGTTTCTCCAAATTAAAAGCAGGCTGAAGAACAGGAAGTGCATCACTGTTTGTTTCCAGCTAAAAATAACACCACCACTTTTTTTTTTTTTTGCAAAGAGAAATGATTTGCTTGCATTTGCATGCAGAGAAAATACACACTCCTACTTTCCCTCTGCACTTTCATCTCTGTCTCATGCAGCATGAAGAGGGTCAGGGCTGGGTCAGCCATTTTTGATAATAATAAAAACAACAACCAGACATTTGAATAATAATAATTAGAAGTTTGAGCTGTGACAATAATTCCAGATATTTAAACTTTATGTTGAGCACAGAAACAGCTGGAGCTTCGAGAGCACGCCAACTTTGTGTTTACACAAAAAAATGCGACAACGAGGGACAAAGTCGGTGTCACTTGCTGATCTGTGGGAGATGCTGAGAACCACCACCAGACTCCTCTTACAAAACCAGCGACTCTTACATGAAAACAGGGTCAAGTTTATGCAACGCACCATTTCCGATATGACTAAATACATTAGGAACACCAAAGTCATGTAGCAACAAGAACTAAGCAGCTGAGCGAGCTGTAAACAAGCAGCTCACGTGTTTTGTGACACAAAATTGCTGTTTTCGTGAATGGAGTCTGGTAAAGCGTAACGGTTTCCTGCCCTTGACACAGGTGTTGAAGATGATTTCAATACAACGGCCAATTAAGACAGATTCTTTTAGCCGTGCAAAATCTGACACAGTCGCCTCTGAAGGAGGCCTTTTTGTCTTTAATATAACCCACAGACAAAATATCAGGTTGTGATTGGTTCTAGCTGGGCTCGTCACTACACCTCGCAGCAACACTTACTAATCTAGTCATACAAAACTCGAAGAGAAGAGCTTCACGGCTGTCAGTACAAAAGGTGAAAGGTCAAAGAGAGAGAAACTTTCCACTGCTGGCTTGTGTTTTGCAAACAGTCCAAGTGCCACAGAGCCACTCGACACGCAGCTTCAATGTATAATCTGTTAACAGCAGCTCGAGCGTGAATGTCAGTGAGAGCCATTTCTTCAACATCTGTGACGTTGGTCTTTCCTCCTGCCCGTTTCCTCTCCTCCCAGTTTTCCACCTGCTTCCTAACAGGAAGTAACTGGCAGGAAAGTTAAGCTGCAAGTGGAATGGGCTGGGATGACTCGCAACCCCCCCCCCCGGTTAGAGGAAAATCCATCAAAAACAGCGGCGATGATCAGCATTTTAAAGTAAAAAGCTGCTACACATGAGGAAACGTATCACCTTTGTGTGCATGAAAGCTGTACATCCAACAAACCTTCGCCTTACAGAGGAGAAACATGCAGGATGTGGATGTAAACAGCCTGAAGCAGTCAGCACTTTAACCTCATTTTCACCAGGTTACATGTGCTGGAATAAAGGAAAGAGCTGCAACTCACTTTAAAGGCCCTGTATTCCTATCACATTATAACAGGACGGGATCTGATGAGCTGCACAAAAAAATAACAATCGTTTCTCATCAGTAGTCTTATCTTTGTGTGTTGGATTAATGCAGTTAAGCCCTCTGGGTCTCTTCTGTTAATCGGGATCTGCAGAAGAAGGAAAAAAAAGGCGAAAACACGGGAAGGAAAGCTGATGCACAGCAGTGCTAACCCAATTAACTGGGGGTGTAAACACACAAAAAGGGAAGGGGGGCATCCTGAACCTTAAAGAAACCACAATCACTTTGTGTCGATGTGCTGTGCCTACACACCGAGTAGATGGGCCCAAAACAGGAACCAGAACTCACAAATACCCGAAAACGAAACCTCCACACTCTTTAAAACACATTTACTGCTAACTGGCATGAGCCTGCGGTACCAGAAAACCGAAATAAGCCCGTGATGGAGGTAAGCGAACCTAAATAGCCCACCAATACTCTCCTTCGTACCAAATTCCATTCAAAAACACTTCATTTTAACATTTCGCCCCTGGTTAACGAGAATACGCAAAACTCTAATATTTTACGTATTATAAAAGCTGATTGTAAATTTCGGAACTGAATCGAACAAGAATAAGCTCCATAATTTAAACAAATCTCGAGTTAAAATGCTGATTTTCAGGTTACATGTCGATACCGCCCACAAACGTTTCAGCGGTATTTTACTGGACAAACACCGTGGGAATTCCTCTCTAAAACACCCAAATGTGGTGCAAAATTACACGAATATGGTGCCGTTTTTTTTCTTTGTGCTAGATTAAGCGGTGGGCGTTAACAGTTGGTCATTTTTGGTGTGCTTTTCAGTCAAACGGAAACGTTAGCGGGACGTTGAAAATTGACAGATTTCTTAGCGGAGGCTGGAACGCCGTCCCGTCCACCACAGCCACGGATAGCTAACCCCACCCTGCTGTGCTAACTTCGCCTCCTGCGGACGAGGTCATCGCGCTGAGAGCTCCGGACCAGGACCAGGACCAGAACCAGAGGGCTCGCTCGCTGGTCCCGGCTCGGGTCTAGCTAATTAAGCGGGTAAATCTCTGCTGCTCGGGCTGAGAGGAGAAACTCCTCCGCCTGGGCCACTAGCACGGCTGCTACCGAAGTGCGTGAGAACCAACGCTAACCCGCAGCTAGCCGTTCATAGCCTAGCCGTCCTACCTGGTGCCCGCCTTGTCCCCCATCTCCTCTGCAGGCGGACGGCAGGAAGATCCCAACAAAATGAGGCCGGACTCGTAGGTGTCTTGACTTTAAAAACGAAGGCTTTTCTTCAGGCTGCACCCCTCTCATCGGCGCACAGAGAACTAGTTAGTATGGTAATTTGATTTAGCGCCGCCTCGGCTCTCCGCTGGCTTCCGCAAAAGCAGCAACTCCCCCTCCCCTCTGCGTGTT
>VUQG01001501.1:4592-15641 GCA_015106755.1 Etia nguti | reverse complement strand
GGACTCCCTTAAGGTGGTGTCTGAGAGGCGAATGTTGTCCAAGATAAGGACAATGTTGGACAATACCTCCCACCCACTCCATGACGTACTGGCTAGCCACAGGAGCACGTTCAGTGAGAGACTGAGATTACCAAAAAGCACCACTGAACGACACAGAAAATCATTCCTGCCTGTGGCCATCTCCCTGTACAACTCCTTCAACGTTTCTACTCTGTAATATTCCTGTCAACATTCTTGATATTTATTTATAATCACCTCTGTCAATCCTTGATATTTATTATTGAGTGATCTGTATATATTGTGCTATTTCTTAAATTTCTTAAATCTGTAACATATTGTATTGTTAAATAGTCTAGTCTGTTTCTGTTACTGTTATTTATACTGGAGCAACTGTAACCCACATAATTTCCTTAGGGATTAATAGAGTAGTCTGATTCTGATTCTGATCCTTATGAGGGTTGGAGGAGGGTGGAATCTATCCCAACTACCATAGAGCAAGTGGCATGGTGCACCGTGGACAGGTTGTCAGTCTGTCACAGGGCTAACACAAACAAAACATTATAGTTTGGGTTCATATCAACCTTTTCATAGTAATTACTTTATCAGTTTCCTGAATAGGAGACAAGAGGAATGAAAACAGGAAGATTCTTATACAGTATCATAGGAAGTGCAAACCAATAAGAAAAGACTTTGGGTTACTCTGTGTTCCTGTCAGCTTTCTTTAATAGTGCAACATAAGCAATGCTGGCTTTAGCATCTCCTAACAGTCCACAAGAGAAAAACTAAATGCACATGATGCAAATCATTTAGAAAATTCTGGTGACTGGTCACTAAAATTCAAACTCGTCCAAGATTTTTTTTTGGTAGATACACCTATTGTATCAGTTTGAAACTCGCTTCGTTCTCGTGTTATTGTATTCACAAACTTGAATGTCTATGATGCCTGCAGCCAGGCAGCCTTTTACAGCTGAGAGGTCAAAATGTCAGCTCACCAGTTGGAAGAGACAGATGTTTTCTGGAGGGGTGTTTTAAAAACCACAAAGTGGAGCCTTTCCTCGATTTTCGGGCCATCTATCCAGGTCCAGGTCGCAGGTGCACCAGTTTAAGTTGAAATGCTCAGACTTCCTTTTTCCCAGCCATCTCGTCCGGGTGATGGTGGAATTCCAGGTCTCTTTAGTTTTGTTTAGCCCACTTACTATTTTAAAAGCATGTTTGTTGTGTTAAACAACATAATCATCCACTATGGGTCCCTCAAGGACTGGCTCTATACCAGGCTGGACATTTAATTTTTTGTGTTATTAAAGCCATGACACATGACATACAAACACAACATTCAGTTCAGGTCAGAGTAGTTTCATCATGTCATTGGACTGTCAGGCTCTCATTAGTCTTTCTATTATCAATCAATAGTTCAATGCTAAAAGCAATAAATGATGCTGTTGGTCCTTAATTTTTATTGTTTTTGCCGTGAAATCAGGCACCAAACCAACAAACGCTATCTCGTCCATAATATGCAATGGGAAGTGTGCAGTTCATTGGTCATTATGGTTAAATTAGGCCTGACAGTTTGATTCAGCACCCAACATGAGGCCTGAAGGGGTTGATTTTGCCATAATGGCCTGCTCCCTGGACATTAGCTGCTTTATTACACTGCTGTTTACAAAGACATTAATGATTTATTACAAACTCAAGTAACGCGCACGTTTCTCCCCAAAACATCTGTGCTAACAAAAGAGCAATATGGTTTTGCTAAAAGGCACTTCTGAGTTCATTTAGATCAAACAGAGCTGAACTGACTCAGCTGACAAAGTCTTCCCTGACCAGTAGAACCCAGCTGCAGGAGCCTGATGGTTATTTTCACCAGTGCTTGAAAAGAAATTGTTTTGTTTTTTTTCTTACTCGTGTTGTGGATTGCTTTCTGTGAATAGGTTTGACATTTTCTAAAGAAAAGTTTATTCCTGTTTGCACTCTATATTACAATCTCTGAACATAAAAAAACAAGTCTCACAATCAGCTTTGATTTGTAGAATGAGCAGAATGTCCTGTGTATGCACAATAATTTACTTCTGCTGGTACAAATGAGGGGACTTCGCACTGAGGTGATTCAGAGCATTTCTCCATGAAGTCAGTGATATTTAGCAAATGTTAACTTAGAGAATAGAATAGAATAATCCTTTAATTGTCCCACAAGGGGAAATTTGGGTGTAACAGCAGCAAGAAAGACACATATACAAACAGTACACAGAACAGAAACATACGCAATTTTTTACATATTTACATAAAGGAAAATGGTTACCAGAAACAGAGTACTGTACAGTTATTAAATTAAATAAACTGAAATACAGATAAGAGGGAAACCCTGGTTGTAGTGTGAATCGGTTGATAAAATAGTTACAGCGCTGATGTAAACCTCTATGTTTGTTGGGAGCAGTTCTGATTGTACAGTCTGACAGCTGCAGGGAGGAAGGACCTGCGGAAACGCTCCTTCATGCATCTAGGACTTGCTGCTGCCTTTACGTTCCTGCCAGTTAGCTTGTTGTGCACAACAAAAGAGGACCGAAGTTGCGGTCCGACTTCACATACACATTTGTGCTTCTCCATTTCAGGACCATGTTCATCTCTTATGCTGTCTGTGAAATGCATGCAAATAAATGCATGTACATAAACAAAGTTCATTTAAACGTATTTGTGCTTTTTTCTGTGTTGAAGTTTCAAGTCTACAATAGCAGTCTGACAGTAAAATTCAACATATTTACACGGGCTCATGCATTTCACAGTTCAGAGAGTTTAGCCTTTCTGGCAAAAACAGACTCATTGGGAAAGGAAGAAAACCTGCATGCGAAATGCACCTGCGATTGAGCCAGTGGAAACACATGAACCAGCAAGAAATTCGGGGAGATGATCACTTCAGACATCTGTGCCAGATTCTCTCCCGCACTGGTGCCATGAGCTGGAACAGCAAAGTTGCTCCATCGACTCACCTACAAGCATCAAGTAACCTATTGCCAAAGTATTTGCTCATCTGTCTTCACACTAATATGAACTTGAGTGACATCCCACTCCTAATCCACCCTTTGCAGCTATAACAGTTTCAACTCTTCTGGGAATGCTTTCCACAAAGTTTAGGAGTTTTTATGGGAATTTCTAACCATTCCTCTAGAAGAACATTTATGAAGCCAGACACTGATGTTGGATGAGAAGACGTGGCTCGCAGTCTCCGCTCTAGTTCCATCGGGTCAGGACTCTGTGCAGGCCAGTCAAGTTCTTCCACACCAAACGCACTCATCCATGTCTTTATGGACCTTGCTTTAATGCTGAAGCATTACGAATTCCTTTGACTGTAACTAAGGGCCTGAGCCCAAACCTGAAAAACAACCCACTGTTGTAGAAATTTTAACAAAAACCGTTGTGTGTCCTGTGCGAAATGTTGATTACCGCTGACAACAAGCACGAGACGTACTGCTGCTGTCCTTCATCTTTCTCTCCAAGTAATCAAACCGTCTTGATGTGTGGAATATGATAGAGGTTGGAGAAATGAGACCCATCAGAAGCATCCCAGTGCTGTGAACTCAGTGGACCTTATGCTTCTTAATGGATTTATTATGAGCTGGAAAACACTTTAGCCCGTGAAAAAGAGGAAAACACCGGGGTCGAGAAATTTTCCAGAAGGCTGCTGTTGATGGCAGCCTTGGAAAATATCGCTGATGTTATGTTTTTCCTCTTCCGGGAAGAAAAAAACTCATCATGGCATGGCTAAAATAAGAAAGGAGGGAGTGTGAGAGAGGAGGAGGAGGAGGATTGAATTACCAACACTGGCTCAAAGAGCTGTTTGATGTTCAGATGCTGTGATAAATTATTGATGTGGAGCCTGTTAAATAAGGCCAGTGCTCATTTGATTACAAATCTCATTAGGGCTTTACAAAATATGCTTTAATAACAAAATGCATCAGCATAATCGCTTTGTAAAGAGATTGAACACTGTCATTACACAAAGCATACAGCTGTGGTATTGTTACTGTAGGCTACAGATTTAGCCTTTCAGTGTAAATGCACTGATTAAAATTTCTCACAGAGAAACATTATGAGTAACAATTAAAAATATAATAAAATACACAGCACAATTAGACCAGATACAACTGCCCTTGATCTCTAAATGTTATTTAGACGTCTGGTTAAAGTCATTAGTAAATTAAATTGTATATGCAGTATCTGCATACCGAAACATCACGAGTGAGATCAAACCAAGACTGTTACCACCAAGTAAATGTTAGCGGGGTGAAAGCGATCTCTTTCATTGATCCCACTGAGAATTTCTACCGCCTTTGCCACTCAGCAGTGGCTTTTTAAAAACACCTCTTTTAGTTTACAGTGTCAATTTTATGGCTCACTTACAGTCTGCCTCAGTGTCTTGGTGTTTCCAGCATCAGCAGGCCGCCGTTTTCAGCTCACTAGTGCCGATAAGACCATTACAGACATTGTTAGAGACTAGCTGGTGAAGGAAGCAGAACATCAAGCAGCTAAAAAGCCAGACATGTTCCACCGGAGATGGTGGACATCAAACGTTTACCGGCAGTCCAGAAATGTTTTGCTGTTAACTCCTGTTATTGGACCAGAAAACCTGTTTCTGGGTTTAGATTAATGAGATTAATGAGCGCTGTTATAAATATGTATTAAATTTGTACACCATCGCCTCGTCTTGATGTGGAAACAGCTATAAGAAATGACTGCACGACACATTACATCACTTGGAATTTTCTTTACTGCTGATTTATTGATTACTTCTAGAGCACACTCAGGCAGTCTGTGCTGTACTGCATGTTTCATACCCAAACTTCAGTTATTTTGTGCGGTGCCCTCCCCAGAGCCGACTTTGGGATACAGGCGGCAACAAGAGACCTTCATTTTCCCCTATCCAGTGCTCCTGCCTCGAGCTAGCTCCAGGTAAGGTCTATCCTCTTGATGTCTGCCTGGAGGTCTCTGCACCAGGTATTTTTTGGGCCAGGATTTCTGTCTCTTCTGATTGGGGTTACATGTAGGGGCCTGAACAGTGTCCTGAGTCCAGCTGCGGTTCAGCCGGAGTCACAGCACACGCGTACAGTAGTGTGCTCGATAGTTGGATCCAAGCACAGAACTACAGAGTTTGAAAGTCATTTATAAACCCATGAGACATGTGAGAGGTGTGTGACAGCCACAAAAAGCAGATCATCATGGACTTTTTCAGTAGCATGTGACAGCTGATGCTCATTTAGGATACTGTTAGTCCACAGTACCTGGCAACAGGGGGGCAATTGAGAGTGCAGAGAGCAGCAAGGAAGAAGAATAAATAAACAAATGAAGTAAAATAAATGTGTTGAGGCGTCTAAAATCGGGAACATTAATGCTACAGTGCTTAGAGCGATATCTCTTCATTAAAAACAAAAGGAGGGCATGAAAATATGGAACCAGAACTAAAATGAATTCATATTTTTCACAAAAATTGTACATTTGACATTTTGACAGTGATGTCAGTATGTTCACATTTACATACTGTCCAAATTCAGACTGTGGAGGTGACACTAAATTGTTCTTTTCATACATTAGAAGCTGAAGAACGTCCACATTCACACAGCCTGACTGACAAAAGCTATGTGTTCAACCACAGTTCTGGTTGTGGACTGAAGAGAAAAGACACTTTTCTAAAACTTAAAAGCTGTGAGTGCTAAGAACCTTTGAGATGCATAAATGCAGCCTGACAATGCAGGGACATTCTGGGATGACTTGAAAAAGAAGGAAGCTTTGCAGCAGCTTTTAGAGGCTCGGCAGACTCGTTATACCATCCAGTCTGCTTCAAGAGCTCAGATCTGGCTTTAAACCCCAGCAGGGTTCAGAGGAGCACACGGGAACCAGAATTCAGCCTGACAGCGTTGGCACGACACCGTAATGTACAGCAGCAGCTACTTAAAACACCCCTGCTGATGTGATGCATTTCTGCTGCATCAGGACTTGGTTGTACTTTAGGAGAAATTGTAAAATAAAGTCTGAGAGATGCCAGGAGGAAAATGCTGCTGTCAGTTTCTCCTTCTCTGTGTAAACTCTCTGATGTTTTCAATAATTGTAATTTTCAGCGTTTATTGTGTTTGTTGCTTCCACAGAATGAAGAATTTCCTGCTGAAGATGCATTAGCTCAATACGAAAACATCTTGTCTTACATCGGGCCCACGCTTATTGGTTCGGGCTTACGTTTATTTTACTCACTGAAATATTAATAATATCTGTGTTTATATTTGTGAAGCATTGCAGTGCTGTGGCAGCTTTGTGGGTTCAGGTTAAATTTAGATGAGTTATTCCAGAAGCAGTTCGTGACACAGGGTGTGTAACGATTCTCATTTCTGTTGACAATGTAAATGTTCCACAGTACTTTACAAAGACACTATAAAACACACCACACTACTCAGCAGTGCCTCCTTTTATTATTTTATTAGAACCTGATCTCTGCAAGGGCTGATGACCAGGATTACTGAGTCAGTGAAGGAGTAGGAGAGAGAGAGATTATGGATGTTGGAGTTTATATAGATTAAAACATTTTGGGGGGACTAACAATACTTTTGTTTCTTCTAGTCCACATATTTCTGACATCTGACAGCAGTAATAGCCACCAGCAGTGATCACAATATAGCGACTATGCTGACCAGTGACCAGTACTACTGGCAAAGACAATGCTTGACATAAAAGTAGGTGTTAATTTCATTTAACTGATAATGTTTTTTTCGTCATGCAGCAATGCACGGCACCCGGGGCTCCCACTAGTTTAGAAATTGCTCCATGGAAGTTGCCTTCTGATCACTTGCTAATGTGTATCATCTCAACTACGTCCAAAAGGCAACTCTTTAGCTTGAATCTAATCTTTTGTAAGAAGGAAGAAGTCACTGGGATCCTAATGTGCCCAAAACTGTACTTCCTCTAATGGCAGGTTGAGGCTCCAAAAGTGAGTGAATCCCCAAAGACTCCAATATTAAAATGTTCAACTTTACAGCAGGAATATTCGTGTTTTCAGTCCTCTACAAAATGCTGGTAAGGCTTAAAATTAGGGTGCTTGGTTGATTTGATTGAAGGTGTGCCGGCACAAATGCTATAGCTGCTAGCTCTGTTATAGCTTGCTAACCAAGCTTGTTAGCATTAGCACATGACCCTCCCATGGAGAAATGGTAACCTCTGGCTCCAGAAAACCAACATGGTGGCAGCCATCATATTAAGGGCAAAGAGCCCTTAATGCATAGTCAGACTCATTGAGTAATGTTACTACATCACTATGTTCATCTTTTATATACAGTCTATGTGAAAAAGAAAACATTTAAGTAGACCACTGTTTTATCAGTGTTTTAATTGTTAATATGTGTTTGGATAATGCTGGTACTCTCTTCCATAGAGTTTATTTAGAGTTTTAGAGTTTTGCCTATTTATTAGGCACAGGTTATTAGACTGTTTTGAGGCAATGCATGAGTTTTGCCATGTGTGCACTGATGATGTGAGTTGATAAAACAATATGGAGAAAAAAAAGATGGTTAAATGACTTGGTATTCCTTTAATGAGCTGATACATGGGACAATCAGCTGTCATCAGGCTGTCAGTTTGTTACCAGCTGCTTCAGTGAAGCAGACATTGCTTTCACCTTGTGAGTCTGTTTGTGTGTGATGGAGATAATTATGCTTGCCACAAAGATTCAGTTGTTGTATGAGCTCCTAATTCATATTCATATTCTGGGAGTAAAAAAAGACCCAGTCCTGAAAAAAGAGGCACCATCTCAGAGGCTTTGTTTCGTCTACAAGCAGTCTTTCAAAATAAAAGTCACCTGAGTCATTTTCAAGGGAAGGCTCTATAAATATCAGATCTTTGGGATGCATCACGACCACAACAAGGACTTGTCAGCCTGTGATCTCCTCCACCTACACTGTGCAGTTTATCCCTCCTGGGAAGAAATGGATCAGAGTGACTATAGAATTACTGTGAGGCAACACAGCTTGTGACCTCTAGAGGCTCTCCACATTATTTTATTGCTATTTATAAAGGCTTGGCTTGGCTTTGAAAGCAACTTTACATTACCTGATGTCATGGAATTGTGTGTAAATAAAATGCTGCTCTAGGGATTTATTCCATATAATGACTACAGTTGTTTGTCTGTTTGCATGAAAATAACATGAAAAATGGTTAAGGGCAAGGACAAGGGTCAGGGCTAGAGTGCAGTTACCTGCCCTGCTAACATCTGCTGGGGCTTCGGTAACACGATTGGAGTTAATTTGTGTTTTAGCCTCATGTCAAACCAACATATTTCAAAGAAACTGAAAGACTTTACCCTTCAGATGAAATCTTACAAATGCATTTTGGCCTTTCAGTTCTTTTTATGCTTTTGTGTTTGATTGTTCCAGTGTTACAGTCTCTAAATCCATGGCTCAAAGGAACCGAACATAAGATGCCACAATGCTGCCACAGTTCATTAACCTTTTAATAATGAAAGCATAATTACTCACAAAGATTGAACACAGATCAGGGAGATGGGAGGCAAAAACAAACAAAAGAGGAAGTAGACCGTGAATTAACCACACACTCCACTAAACTAATGTTAGTAACATTTTGCACAATCTCGTAGTATAAGGCCCTTACTGAACACCTCTGGCACTTTACCTTTGTTGTTTATTGCAGACTGTGCTATTTGTATTCTTTATACTTTTGCTGTAACACAACAATTCCCCTTTCAATAGAGTATCTATTGATCATTTATCTATCTAACCCCAACCCCAGATAGGCTGCCCAGTGACATGGTGGATGTTGAGAGCATACATGGTCAGCAAATTCTGTTCCTGCCTCGCAGCATTGTGTAAAATTGTCCAGCATTGTTTCGTGACTAAACAAGCGACATTTGAACCAGTTTTCCACCTGATTCAGGTCCTGATTGATCCGCCAGGACAGATGATCAGACAAATCAGAACTAGGTCTGCCGTCACCAGTCCAATATGGAATTGGAGTCTGTTAACCCATGACATGAAAGTTGACATAAGACAGGAAGTTCTAACCGGTTAACAGTGACTTAGCTTTCAAAATAAGAGCCATTTGGTGGCTAGTAATATATCTGGGTGATCCATCTGAGTAGAGTCTGCAAAAACAAATATGCTCATAAATAGTTTAGAGTAACTTGATCATCACAATATATATCAATATATCATGTGTATTACATTCATGGATTTTACCAATTTTTCAGCAGTTGTCATATGTTGTATGTCATGAAATATGTCATATTTCATTTTAGTTGTTCAATGCTGGTCCTCTAAGGAATAGTGCTCTTATCCCTGGGCTAACCTCTGCATTCTGAATATTTCAGTTTTTGCTTTATTTAAATGCTTCTTTATCATTCATTTTATTTTATTGTTTCTTTTATTGTTGTAATTTTAATATGTTTGTCGGGAACAGGTCTCTCTTGTACATGAGACACTGAGTCTCATTGGGACTACCTGCATAAATAAAGGTTAAATAAAAAAATAGGTAATAAAAATCAAGGAATCAGAAAATAAACATTCTAATTGACGCACATAAATGCTATATTTTTTCAAAAAAAAGTGCATTTTGCCTTTCTCTAAAATAAGGACGGTTCTATAGATTCAGAGCCATCCGGGTCATGGTAGACATAAGTGCTTAAGTTGGAGGTAACTGGGATTTTTTTGGACTGAAGGGAACAGAGGGAACACAGACTCATGGTCTGAGAGAGGAATAAAGGAGGCCATCCACATATTGGCGACAATACCAGCTACCAGTCACCTGTAGCATGGGTCAAGAACCACCAAGATAACAACTCCACAAGGGGTTAAATATCTAGGACTTTAAATCAGCTGATAGAGGAAACACCTTTGAAAAAAGAAGTTTAGTTGCCTTCAACCCATGTGCTTAAGGTAAGGGTTTATCACCAAGGATGCCCTGGACCTCAGAGGCTTAAGGAAACTGGTGTGCTGCTCATTTGAATTTTCAAGCTACCAGGCTGATGGTAGGTGTGTGAGGAATAAGAACGATGTCCATGTTTAGCATTTAATAGTTGTTGCTGTGCTTTTTTTTCTAATCTGTCACCATTAGCAAAAGTGATTAAGTAAAATCAGCTGTTTAAAGCTTCCTTTATTGATTTCTTCCTTTCCTCTGTCTCTCCTTTTCTCACCATTTGAATGGTTAAAACGTTTTTTTTAATGCGAGGCATTTGTTTGTTCTTTGTTGTTCTTCCTGTGTCTCATCACTTACCCGCTCTCTTCTTTTGCAGCGTGATTGAAAATGTTCTTTGAATGTCAGTAGCCATTTGTCTCTCTCTAACTTGCACATTGTTTATGAAGTATGAGTGTCGTTTTAAAGTCGAGTTCTTTTCCTCTCCTCTTCAGGTATATAAGTGCTCTTTAAATGTTTGTTCCACTCTTTCTCGCTCTCTTATTCTTCTAAATGGCATTTTAATGTTTGTTTTTTTCACTGCTCTCTTCCACCTCATCCTGCCAGTGACTTCTTTGATCATCTGAACTTTTTCTTCAGTTTTTCTTTTCCCTTCTTCCTCTGCTCATCTCACTTCTCCTCGTTGACTCATCTATCACTTTTCCTCAGCAACTGCTCGAATTTCCTTTTTAAATCGTTCCCAAATTTCACTCACACACTAGTCTCCGTTGTTCTTTCGCCTTTTACCTCGCCTCCTACAATGATGTCTGTGCTCTCCTCCCTTTCATGTATCCGCTCACCAGTCTCCTCTTTTTTTTTCCTCATCCTTCTATCTGCTCTTCATTTTTGAAAAATGAAATATGTGCTGGTTCAGATCCCAGCAGTTCAATGCACCTGACACGGCGAGGTTCAGCTAATTATCGTTCCATTGTGGCATCTCTCCGCCTCATTGCGACTAATGAGGGCAGAGAGAAAGAGAAACCCCAAGGAGATGAACACTGGAGAATTCTGAACGACAAATGTGTGTCTACGTTTCTATAAAGAAATGCCAGTTATTTGAATTTGAGTGTGTGTGTGTCTGTCTGCACATATTGTGTCCAGTGTCCATTCAGTGAA